>JAJEJH010000494.1:74689-94001 GCA_026122585.1 Anacardium occidentale
CTTAAGGCATGAAACTTAACATTTATATGCTTGGTCCTTCCATGCTGAACCGGATTTTTAGTGATTGATATGGCTGACTTGTTATCAACATATATAGTGCAGCTACTGACCAACAAGAGTCCAAGATCATGCAAAATTTTTTTGATCCATGCAGCCTGATTCGCTGCATTTGCTGTGGCTATGTATTCAGCTTCTGCTGATGACTGAGCAACTACATCTTGCTTCTTGGAACACCAACTAAACACTGCACTTCCTAAGGAAAAACAATAGCCGGAAGTGCTTTTATAATCATCCAAACAGCCTGCCCAGTCACTGTCCGAATAAGCAGTCAGCCAAGCATGAGACCTCATTTGCTTCTTCGAGTACCATAATCCAAAGTCGTGAGTTCCTTTGATGTATCTTAATACTCTTTTTGCTGCACTCCAATGAGATTTGTTAGGACATTGCATGAACCTAGACAACAACGAAGAGGCAAACATAATGTCCGGCCTTGAAGAACATAAGTACAGAAGGCTTCCGACCAAGCTCCTATACATTCCAGCTTCTTCTTCATTTTCCAGATTTCCTTTCATGAGTTTAACATTGGTTATCAGTGGAGTGGAGACTTGATTACAATTCTCAAAGCTGAACTTCTTTAGAATGTTCATGGCATATTGTTTTTGCGACAAAAATATGCCATCTTTTTTCTGATTGATTTCCATTCCAAGAAAATACTTCATCACTCCCAAATCAGTCATATCAAACTCTTGCCGCATGTTCATTTTAAAGCTTTTCATTTGAGCCTCATCTCCTCCTGTAATCAGCATATCATCCACATACAAAGAGATGATTAATTGAACCTGATTCTTGTGTTTTTTGACATACAATGTGGGTTTATTTGGACTGCCTTCAAGCCCTTGAGTTACCAGGTAAGCATGAATTCTGGAAAACCAAGTTTTGGGAGCTTGCTTTAAGCCATACAAAGCTTTATGTAGCTTATATACATGATCTTCTTTGCCCTTGATTTTAAAGCCTTCAGGCTGCTCCACATACACCAATTCTGTAAGCACTCCATTTAGGAATGCTGATTTCACATCCAAGTGAAATATTTTCCAATCGAATTCAGCTGCCAGTGAAACTAATAACCTCACTGTATCATACCTGGCTACTGGCTCATATGTCTCTGAAAAATCTACACCCGGCTGTTGTAGGTAGCCTTTAGCCACAAGTCTTGCCTTGAATTTGTTTACAGTCCCATCAGTATTGAGTTTGATCTTATAAATCCATCTTACACCTATTATCTTTTGCTTAGTAGGTCTTGCTTAGTAGGTCTTTCTACCAAGCTCCATGTTGAGTTCTTTTCAATCATTCTGAACTCTTCACGCATAGCTTTGAGCCAATTTTCATTCAATGCAGCTTCTTCATAAGTTCGGGGTTCAATGAGAGCAATATTGCACCTGCTATATATGTCTTCCAGTGACCTCAGTCTTGGATTATTTTCTTCATCTTCATCTTCATCCAAGCTTGTTTCAGGAAAGTCATCAGGTCCAGCATTAGAGAGTGGAACCTGTTTATCATTATCAGGTTTTTCGGTTGATTCGTTCTAGTTCCAAGATGCTTGTTCGTCGAACTTCACATTCCTACTAACCAAGACTTTGTTAGTAGTAGGAATATATATGCTATAGCCTTTGGAAACCTGACTATAACCAATGAAAATTCCTGCTTGAGTCTTGGAGTCAAGTTTATTTCTCTTCTCACTTGGAATCAAGACATAGCATAAGCACCCGAAAATCTTCAGGTGTTCGACAGAAGGCTTGAAACCATGCCACATTTCAAAAGGAATGGCATTACATAAGACTTTAGATGGCAGCAAGTTGATTAAATATCCAGCTGTATTTACCGCCTCAGCCCATAAGAATTTCGGCACATTTTTCTCATACATCAGGCATCTGGACATCTCCATTACAGTTCTAATTTTCCTTTCACTCATACCATTCTGCTGAGGTGTGTATGGAGTGGTCAATTGATGAATTATGCCCTCCTTCTTGCAATAGTCAGCAAAAGCATGTGATGTATATTCAGAACCATTGTCAGTCCTCAACATTTGCAATTTGTTATCAGTTTGCTTCTCAACCATTGCTTTGAATTCTTTAAATATTTGTAAAACTCCTGACTTTTCTTTCAAGAAAAAGGTCCAATAATACATGCTGTAATCATCCACAAACAAAAGGAAAAATCGACTCCCATTCAATGAGGCTTCAGGAAGTGGACCGCACAAATCTGAATGGATGAGTTACAGTCTCTTGGAAGTCCTTTTGTTGCTACTCGGGAAGGGCAATTTAGTTTGTTTTCCTTGCTGGCATGCTGCACATACTTTATGCAAGTCACGGATGGCAGGAAGATCATGCACCAGTACTTTATCATGCATGTTCTGCAAGGACATATAATTTGAATGTCCTAGTCTTTTATGCCAAAGTATAGAGTCATTTTCTTCAAGTTGGACAGAATTTGCTGACATCCCTTCCCATTCTAATTCAAAGTGTTTATCTTTCATTTTTAGATCCATAATTTTTGTGCCATAGGAATCACAAATTATGCATGTTTGATGTGCAAAATGCAGGGTATATCCCTTCAACATCATCTGACCTACACTAAGCAGATTTTGGTTGAGATTGGGCACAAGAAGTACATCATGAATCAATATTGTACCTGAAGAATCTTGAATTTCAACACAGCCTTTTCCTTTAACTTCCAGCAGTGAGCCATCTCCAATCCTTACCTTTGATTGATAGGCTTCATCCAGTTCTTTAAAAATTGCGGCATCATAAGTCATGTGGTTAGAGCAGCTAGAATCTATCAACCAGCCAGCTTGAGTTCCTTGTGCTTTACAACAAGTAGCCACAAACAAATTCTCACTCAAGGTTTCTTGTTTTCCTTCTTCTTGTGCAGTTTGAATCATTCGAGAAGAAGGTTCAGGTTTGTTTTTGCATACCTTTTCAACATGACCAAGCTGGCTGCAAGCTCTACATTTCACATTCGGCCTGAACCAGCAATATGAAGGAAGGTGGCCTTTCTTCTTGCAATAGGGATAAGGATTATATTTCCCTTTCCTTTCATCAGCTTCTCTGCTTTTGTTTTCTTTTTCTTCTCTTCTGTCATTCATCTTCTTCAGGAATGGTTTCTTACTCGAGCCAAAGCTGGATTTCCTAACAAATTGCTTGGCTATCAGTGCTCCTTCAGATGAATCTTCTTGCCGCATAGACCTACGTTGGTCTTGAGCTTTCAGTGCGTTAATAACTTCTAGAAGGGTAAGTTCAGAGAAAAGCTTGGAATCCTCTAATGATGATATCTTGGATTCATATCTCTCTGGAATGCTGACCAACAGTTTTTCAATCACACGTTGATCACTTAAGGTTTCTCCCATCAATCTAATTTGATTCACAGTTTTCATTATCCTGTCAGAATAATCCTTTATACTCTCTTCCTCTTTCATTTTCAGCATCTCAAATTCTCTTCTGAAATTCAACACAATCATCTGCCTTGATCTTTCACTTCCAAGTGAATCTTCCTTCAGCTTGTTCCAGGCTTCCTTGGCAGTCTCACAAGTGAGTATTTTTGAGAAGACAGTATCCGTAACTGTTTGGTGCAGAATGGACAACGCGCGCGGTGCTCTGGTTAATTCTTCTTCATGCATTCGAATTTGGTTCAGTGTCGGGTTTGGCCCTAATGGAGGTACTTCTCTCTCCTCCTCAATGTATTGCCAAAGTCCCAGCCCCTTCATGTAAATCTTCATTTTTACTGCCCATATATGGTAGTTTTCTCCGGTATAAATTGGTGTTGTCGTGGAGGTTGAAAAACCAGCAGATGATGGGATTGACGCCATTTGATTAAGCAGCTTTCAGGTTTCGAAGAAGAACACCTTGATCAGTAACAGACTTCCGAGGTTCAGGATGATAGCTGGTGCTCTGATACCATGTTGTGACTGTTCATGTCCATACACGTGAGAGCAGGATGCTATGAGGAAATTTAATTTCAGATGTTTTCCTGGAGTGCTGAAGAAGAAGAGAAAACTGTAACTTTTATAGAAAATATTCTGAAGGAAAATGTAATTGGAAGAAATCAGTTTCATTAAGCTTGTAAGCCAAAATATATATGTAACAAAGTACAAGATTCATTTAAAGGTTAATGCAGCCCATACATACAAAGTAGTAGGTACCCTAAATACAAGGATTATCATCCATTTCTAACCACCAGCATTAACTCTTGTACACTAGCAAAAGCAACATGCAAACTCAAATCCTAACACAGAAGGCTTTGGTCGATGCTGAAGATTGGAACAAAGTGATAAATATATGCTGGAACGCGTTGAACTTGAAGATTGAGAGTTTCACTGAGCCGGAGTAGAGAAATGTTTTGAGAATTGAGTCTGAGATGAAAATAGTTGAGCAGTATTTAAAGCTTTGTAAGGATGAGCAGAAGCTTTGTTTTTTGAAGGTTCTAGTTGAAAAGGCAAACGAGAAGAGTGTAGAAAATGCATGTGGTGTATTACAGGAGATGGTAAAACAGCTAGAGAAGAGAAAGAAGGAGTTTGAAACAGAAATCGACCATTGGTGCGTGTTTAAGCAGATAAAGACTCATTATGGTATGGACAAGTACTATGAGGCTACTGATGAAGAGAACGAGAAACTGAAGTCCTTCTAGGTTTCACTAAGTGCTGAGAAGAAAAGTGATTTCTGTACAGTGAGTATCAGAGAGCTTCGAAGCCATTGGAAGTCAATAAATTGTCACTTGACATGGAATGCTTTCAGGAAAGGTATTGATTTTGCCAAGGAACATAGAAGTTGGATGTGCTGGGAATGTTGTGAATGTCACAAGAAGTTTGGTGATTTAGAGTTGTATGGGAGGCACTCCAAGGAGTTGCATTGGAAGAATCTTGATGGGATAGACTTGCAATCTCGGATTCCTCATAAGGTGATTGAGTTGATCAGGAATGGTGAGTGGAAGCCTTTAAATGCTGCGTATTGGGCAACAAAATTTGTTAGTAATAAGATGAAATCAAAATCTTTTAGTTCTTGTAATGGTGACCTGTTTGATGAGAATAGCTTAAATAAGAATAAAAGTGATGAGAATGAAGCCTCTAACTCATCCATGGAAGACAAGAAGGGGCTATCATCAGAGCGTGCAATGAATCTCAAGAGTATTCATTGGTTGTCTTGCTTGCTTGTTGAAAATGAATGTCTTGCACCAACATATCTATCTTCATTGGGAAATACAACATCCAATTGAACCGTTTGTGGAGCTAGTTCCATTTTCACAGTGTCTTGACCTGGAAGCCATTCAGATCATATGCCTTTGGGGAACTGTAGAGCTGAGAAAGGTCCGTGAATTTATCCAAGATCTGGCAGATATATACTTGCGGTATACTTATAAATCCTGAATTCGTTAGCCCAGTACAAAAGAATCTTAGTTGTGACAAAGTGTTTGATATCAAAGAGAAAGTTGGAACTAGAGAAGAATTAGCAAGGCTCCTCTTGGATGTGAGATTCCTGAAAGGAGAAAATAATCTAACAAGTTGTAAAATAGTGAAACTCATATCCAACTTAAGATCAGAACATTTCACGTCAATCATTAACTAAATGAAATGTCACCTGAAATGAGTACAAATCAAATGTGTATTTAAACAAAAACTATTGAAGAGGAGACAAGTGATTGAAAAAACCCAATTAAAAAGGTAGAGTTGATGTCGAGTGCAGAACGATTAAAGGAGTTAGAGTTGAAGTTAGAATATGATTAGGTAAAATAATAATTATTATATATATATATATATATATATAAAACGTAAAGAAGTGAAGTAATATATATTTATTATATATATAAACAAGTTACAAATTGGTTTGGATTAAGAAATCGCTCAAAATAATTTGTAACTTATAAATTGTTTTTAAAGAAACTAATTTATATCAGTCCATTGGATCAATCTAATTTGAATTAAATTATATTTTTTTAATAATTTAGTATGATTTTACAATTTAGATCGATCTTTGCATACTCTTATGAATATTTTTTATCATCAAAATTAATAATTATTTTTGATATTAATGTGAAATTTTAATTTTAGAACTGTGGCAACGGTTCTTTTTCTGGATGGCGGCCCCACGTACTTTTTTAAAAATTTGTTTCTTAGCTTTCAAAAACGGATAACTTTTTTTATATCCAATTACTCTTATACCCTTAACATTAAGGCAATTCTCTTACAATAAGGTTGTAGGGACCGGAATTTGGCTTTTTTAAGTTTTAGATTCAGATTAAATAAATAATTTTATATTTTAAACATGATTTAATTAAATTAATTTTAAAGTCTAACAAATAAAATATTAAATATATATAAAAACATCTGATATTATTTAAAAATATTATAATCAGATTGATTAAATACGTGAGTTTCTAACACATAAAAATACGTTTTAATATTAAATTTATAAAAAAAATCTTTAAAATTGAAGAATAATTTTAGAGGAGCCCAGTTTTTATATTAGAATATTCCATTAACTAAACATTATAATAATAGAAAGGCCAAAGGATATATTCTACAGTTTTCTCTAAAAGTAAAATTTCACCGTTTTCAAAAATTTAAATACTTATTTATTAGTTAAAATTAATAATTAAATATTAATAATCAAATAAAATAATTAATATAATATTATAATAAATTATAAAAATATTTAAATAAAAAAACAACAACGATAGTATAGCCATCAAAAAATGAAGTTAACGATAATACTAATCACCAAAAAATAAATCAAATAGTTAAAAACAATCACTTAATTTTAAGAGAAGACAAAATTTGATTACTTTTGTCATTAACTGTAACTAAAAATGAGAAAAAACTGTCAGTTATAATCTTATTAGTTATTTTTTGTCATGATTAACGATAGGAACGACTAAAATTGGTCATTTGTGTCAAACAAAATGATCAGATCTAACTGATAGTGCAGAAGATAAAAGACATTTCTTTGAAACCATAAAGTGGCTGCAAATTGAAAATAATTCTTCAGGACTATAAACCCTAATGAACCAAACTAAGAAATCCTAGCATCAATCATTTAAATAAGTGTGCAGATGCAGAAAAACTAATGTTTGGAGATAAAGATTTTGGATTCCAGAATATGCAAATGCAACCGCTGCTGCAAGTGGACACGACGATGAGGTGGAAAGATTTTTATATCATTGGTGCGATTTTTTTAGAAACCTATCAAAAAGATCCCTTATATTTTTTAAACTATCCACGGGATACCGGAATTTGTAATAATGCCCCAAACTCGGGGATGGAAAACCAACATATGAATGAAACCATCCTAAACAAAGGCAACGCGATAACCCCGTGCAAGTTAATATTTTTAATAATTACACAAGAATTGTCAAAAATTTCAAAATTATAGGGCTAGTATATAATTATGAAACTTTGGGGGACAAAAGTGGTGACAGGTTTAAGTGTATAGGGGAATAGAAATTGAAAATTGGGAGCTGTCATGTCACCTTCAAGAGTTAAGGTTTGCAATGAACGTCTCTATAACAATACATCACGTAAAATAATGGGACAATTTATATGATTTTATTTTGTTTAGTTAATCAATTATCGATCAAACTTTTTGAATACTCAACGGTTGTAGTTATTTGACCCATAATTTGATGGAATAAAATCTAAATGGAACATTTAGATTTTATTGGATCTTTGGTTACTTAGGCCATATGTCAGGGACCAAACTGGAATTTACCATGAATATCCTCAAAATTGAAGTTTGAAATATGTCATAATGAGAGTGCTAGTGATGATTAAAATGGTGTTTTAAAATTAACAAACAGGGGTCAATGGTAATTATGGTGTTGATTTGGACTAACATTTAATTGGACCGTTTTACTTTAATGTGGGTCAAGGGATTGTGAATGGGCAGGAAAGGGTGGATCAGGTGGCGGGGACACCACGTTGGTGGCGGCCACATGTTTCTTCGTCACCTTTTTATACTTTTTTGAAGTGGGGGGACTGAGTGGAAAAGCTTGACAAGAAAACAAGTTTGAGAACTTTTCTATTGGGCGACACATGCACCTGCGATATAGCTTGTTCATACAATCCGAGCCTCCCCAACTAGTTCCATTCAAATAAAAATTTTTCGTTTAACAAAATGAATAACATATATTAGATATCAATTTTATAAAGTCTTCAACAATATTTTAATAACCAAATTAGATTTTAATTTGATCAATGACATAATTCAGATTTTTTTTCAATTCGATCCGTTGGATCAACAATTGAATCATATTAAGCATGGTTATTAATATTTATAGGATTTAAGCAACGATTTTTAAATCATTAGGTATTATAATATTGTGATGATATCCTCATTACTCTGTTTACTTTAAGTCCTCTGACTTATTATGGTTAGGTATTAAATAGAATTCTAAATTCTACATATTAAGGGAGAAAAAGGACAAAATTGTTACCAAAAGTGTCAATAATTACATTTGTATCATTCAAGATAAACAAAATTTCTCAAGCAACTGTATTATTATTGCTTTATTTGTTTAGATAAGAAATGGTAATCCAGCTAAGTTTCTTGTAGTTTTGTAGGAGTGGGATAAGGGATTAGTGTGGCCATTGATCTTTTGGCATCAATATTTTTGTCTGTCTCTTTTTTATTCCTCTGCCAAAAGAGTACTTCTACTTTAAGGTGACAGAAGCCTGGAAACACAACAATTCTTATGGATGGTGATTGATTCATCACTAATGAAATCAAAATCTTGCAGGATCATCCGGTAAGATAGGGCAACTATATGTGGATTCGCTGGCTTCTCAAAATTGAGACACTTGAATTATAAAGAGTTTAATTTGATTTGACTTATAAATCAGTGATGAGTTTTTTTATGTTTAAATTTGACTTACGATTTGATTCAAATTAAGCTTTAAATTTATAGACCGAATTAAATTTAAGTTCTTCTTAACTTTGATTAGACAACTAAAACCAAAAAGTGTTCAGAGTTAATTTGATTGATATCCACCTCCAGTTATTATCTTATAGAAAATTAGGAATTGATTTAATTTTCAAGGAATGGGTGGGTCCATTTCAGGCTTTGTTCTATGTGTCTTTGTAACACTCTTTGGAAAAATCTCATATGTCGACAATTATATCCTGAAAACAAAACAATGATATATCATGTTTAAAGTAGACAATGTTTTGACAGTGGTAAAGTAATACTCTAATTGAGTTGACTCGACATAAAAACCTAAGTCAATTTAATTTAAATTGATTTAAATTCATTTAGTTCGAATTGAAAGTCAACTAATTTATAAACCTAAGTTGAACTCAAATTGGAGAGAGTTTAAACTATTTTGACTCGTTAGCCAAGTATATTATTCAAATCAATTCAAAACTGACGCACAATTCAATTTAAATTATGTCAAACAATTATTAAAATAAAATTATTTTATTTATTATTGAGTAAAACAACGTCGTTTTATTCATAAACTATAAACTTAAACTATACATTTAAGTCATAAATTTGAATCATAAACTTAAATAAAACTTTAAATTCTAATAAAAAGGACTTAATCGAGTTTAAGTTATCATTAATTTTGATTTAATAAATTCGAATTAAAAGATATTCAAACTTGAGTTGACATGTATCTAAGTATAAAAAATGCATTAACTCAATTTATTGTAATATTTAGATAAAATAATTTAAATTTTTTAACTATTAAAATTAATAAATATTTAAAACATATATAATAATTGAATTTTCTTAAATTTAATATATACAAACTTATCATTTCACTGAATTTGAACCGAACAAGAATGTTTCCATCTAAAAATTGTTAGCAACTTTATATTTTCATGGGGTAGGTTTGAGCCACTTTATAATTTTAAGGCCAAAGGACTATTTCCCACCCATAGTTTGAGCCAGGGACAAAGTCCCACCCTCCAAGTTTTAAAAACTCATCTCCCACCCCTAGAAATATTTTTAATAATTTTTATCCTCAAATGACTAAACTATCATTTTTAAAAATAAATATTTATAACAAAATTTTAAAATAATTTTTAAATATAAATAATTTTAAAAAAATTTTAAAAAATTAAAAAATATATTAAAAAATTTTTAAAAATTTGAAGTAGCCACCCCCGCTAGTGCCGCGGCGGCGACTGCCGTTGAAGGGGCCAGGTGGCCATTTTCGGCCACCTGATTTTAAGGGAGACTTGGCCTCCCCATTCAATGGTCGTCTCAGTTTTGGATTTGAACGCTTCCACCAAAATAAAGGCTAAAAATGGCTGCTGGAACGAAGTTTGACCCTTTTCGACCATTTTCGATAGCTTCTTCTGGCAGAGGTGGCCAGATCTGACCGCCTCTGCCAAAACTGAGATGGCCAGATTTGGCTGCCTCCATCGAACGAGGAGGCCAGATCTGGCCTCCTTTGAAACCAGGTGGCCATTCCGACCACCTGGCTTCGTTAGCGGCGGCCACCGTCGCGACACTGGCGGCGGTGGCTACTTCAACTTTTTAAAAAAATTTTAATATATATTTTAATTTTTTTAAAATTTTATATTTTTTATAAAATTTATTTATTTTTTATAAAAGTTTAATCCTAAAATAACAATCTTATCCCTAAAGTGTTACTGTTTTCTATTTTATTTAATATTAAATTGTTTTTAGGGGTGAGAGACTAGGCTTTTGAAACTTGGAGGGTGGGACTTTGCTCCCGCCTCAAACTATGGGTGGGAATTAGTTCTTCGGCCTAATTTTAAATGATTATAAAAGCAGGCCCATGGCTTCTTGTGCATAACTTGAGAAAGCGCCCAAAATTTATTAATAATTTTTGGTAACCGTTTTCATGGGGTACCATTTTGACCTAATATTTTTTTAATTAAATTGGTCTTTAAAATTCTAAACACCCACTCAATCATTATAATTCATTCAATATTTTTAATATTTTTGATAAAATAATTAAATTATTTTTATAAAAAAATAATTAAATATTATAATAAAAAATATAAAAATTTTAAAACTAACACCGTTAACAATATTATTAATAACAATGAATATCAAAAAATAAACTAAATAATAAAAATAATAACTATTTCTATCTCGTTTGATAAATATGATCAAATCGATTATTTTTTTTATTAGTAAAAGTAATTACTATCATTCATAATAAAAATATAATATTATTTTTAATATTTTATTATTTTTATAAAATTTATTTTATTATTTTAATTTTTATTATAAAAATAAAAAATATTTTTATTATTAAAATATAATTATTAATAATTAAATTTAATTATTAATTTTAAGTGTTTAAGTTTGAAATAGAATTTTAACGCTTTGATCATCGAAAGCGGTGGCGAAGCCTAGGTGGTCACGGAATGTGGGCGTCAAATCTTCTATCTCTTCAGCTCCTTCGTTTCATTTCATTTTCTTACCTACATATACTCTCTGGTGCTTCAACAATTACCAGCTCTGCTTCTGAGGGAAACATACAGTTCAAGCCATCAACCTCTACTTGTTCTATTTGCTTCAAGCTAGACTACTTTCATCGAGGGTTTGCTCTTAGAAACTTTGACATTGACAGTTATCTGTTGTGTCTCTCTCTTTTTCTGTTTTCAGTATCGATTTGCCTTGCTTTTATTCGATGTTTAAAGCTAGAATTTGTTCATTTAGCTGTTCTCTTAAATATTTGAAAAAAAAAAAAAAACAGTGTCTGTTCAAGTATTTTTCAGCAATGGCTGAAGAAATAGTTATGGGTACAGCTAAGGCGCTCGCATCAAAAGCTAGAGTCTGCATATGATTCACTTAAACAGCAGATGTCTTATGTGTTCAAGTTCCAGTGCCTCATCAATGACCTCAAGAATCAAGTTGAGGAGCTCAGAATTATAAGAGAAACAGTGGAGATACCTGTAGAGTTGGCTAAAAGACGGGGAAGAGATTTATGAAGTTGTTAAGAAACGGCCAAGTGATGTAGATGAGCTCACTGAAAGGGTAGCAAAAGCCATCATTGAGGACGAAGATGAAGCAAACAAGGGTGACTGTTTCAGATTAGGGTCATGTCCTAACTTGTTTCAACGTTACAAGTGTGGAAAGGAAGCAGTGAAAGCCACAATGAAGGGGGCCGATCGGCTGGAGAAAGCCAACTTTACTAATGTTTCCTTCCGTCCTGCTCTACAGAGAATAGAATCCATGCATGTTAGAGGCTATGAGGCCTTCGATTGTAGAGAGCTTGCTTTGCAGCAAATTAAAGAGGCATTGCAGGATGTTAATGTTAACATGATTGGGGTGTATGGGATGGGAGGTGTGGGAAAAACCACACTGATTAAAAAAGTAGCTTGGTGGGTGAAGGAAAACAAGTTATTTCAAGAGGAGGCCATTGCTGAGGTAACACAAACCCCAGACTACAAAAGAATTCAAGAAAAACTTGCTTTCGATTTAGGCTTGGAATTTACACAGGAGGAGAGTGAATATCAGAGAGCTGGTCGACTGCGGTCCAGGATAGAGAAGGAGAAGAATTTACTTATAATATTGGATAATATCTGGACAAAAGTTGACTTGGACGCAATTGGAATTCCCTTCGAGGATGCTCTGAAAGAAAGAAAAAGATGATAAGATTAGGCCATGCACAATATTGTTGACTTCTAGAAATCGGGATTTATTAAGCAAAGATATGAAGACTCAGAAAGACATATTCATTCGTCCTCTATCTGATGGAGACGCCCGGAATTTGTTTTGGAAGATTGTAGGTGACTCTGCAGAAGCTCTGATCGTCATTCTGCAGGAAATTAGATTATTACAAAATGTGCGGGTTTACCGCTTGCAATTTCTGCAAATGCATTGAAAAAGGAGGGTCTTCACGCTTGGAAATATGCCTTGGCTGAATTAAAAAGATCTAATCCAAGACATATTCTAGATATGGATGAAACTTTGTATTCAACTTTAGAGCTCAGTTACAATTTTCTGAAAAGTGAGGAAGCTAAATCACTGTTTCTGCTTTGTGCTCTAATAGATCGTCCCGGTGGTAGTGTCCCCTTGATGACTCATTAAAACATAGTGTTGGTTGGAATTTTTTTGGGGATGTTTATACATTGGATGAAAAGTCTGTAACTTTCTGACAATACACCAGAGATTGCCAAGTGCATTACTTGAATGATATCATTCATCAGAGAGATAATGTCGGAGATTTTATTTAAGATATACTAACTCAATTGACTCAACAGGAGGAGACAAAGACATTTTTTTGAAGCCATAACCAGGCTGTAAATTGAAAATAATTATTCACGACTACAATCCCTAATAAACCAAACTAAGAAATCCATGCATCGATCATTTAAATAAGTGTGAAGATGTGGACCATGTACATTGAGTAGACATTCACAGTAATATGCGTACCAGACAGGACATAGTAAGAAAAAATGCCTAGGTAAGAAAAACTAATGTATCATTTCCGATGACCTGGTCGCAGCCCCGAACAAAACTTAAAATGCATGTTAAGTTGCTTCCCTGGTAGATGTCTTTGACATGTGTATCTAAGCAACTTTGGAAGCCGCCTAATAGTTATTGCAATCACACATGAAGCTCAGAAACAGTTACAAGATTTAAAGAAAAAAACATGGGTCTTGAATCTTCTATCTCTTCAGCTTCTTCATTCTCTATTCTTAATCATATATGCGTAGTCATGGTCCATTTTTATAAATCAAATTGTATTTATGAATCCTGTAGTAGGTAGATGGTCGATGTTAGCTGTGAGAAAGACATGGGCGTTGAATCTTCTATCTCTTCAGCTTCTTCTTCCTATTCTTAATCATATACGCATAGTCATAGTCCAGTTTTATAAATCAAATTGTATTTAAGAATCCTGTATTAGGTAGATGGTAGATGTTAGCTGTGAGAAAGACATGAGCGTTGAGTCTTCTATCAATTTCTTCATTTCCTATTCTTACCTGCAAACAAGGCAAACACTTTGTGATGCTTCAAAACCTGACTTCCCAGAGAAACATACAGATCAAGCCATCAAGTTGTATTTGTACTTGTTCTACACCTTCCCTTATAATTACTTTCTTTTAATTGTCTATTGCTCTAGATTGCTTTTCTATAATTTTCCCTTATCAATTCTCTATCATTTTATTAGATCTGTTTTATCCTCAGTATCAATAAATTTCTTAGAAAAAGAATCAGCTTATAATTACTTTCTTTTAATTGTCTATCGCTTTAGATTGCTTTTCTATAATTTTCCCTTATCAATTCTCTATCATTTTGTTAGATCTGTTTTATACTCAGTATCAATAAATTTCTTTAGAAAAAAAAAAAAAAATCAGCACTATTCTCAACTTCTCTTAATGTTATTACTCGTAGTGAGCAGTTAGGTTCAAGCCAGAGTACGGTGATTGGGGCTTTGCTCTTAAAAACTTTGACTTTGATATAGTTGTTTGTTGTTTGTCTCTCCCACTCTTTCTGTTTCATTTTTTATCTTTTCTGTTTTTTTTTTTCCCCTGTTTTCATTATTAATTAGAGTCGCTGATATTCTCAGTGTAAAGCTAGATTTTATTTTTCTCTTAAATATTTGCTGAATTATTTTGATATAATATTGTCCACTTCTTTTCCCTTGCTTCCTAAGTACCCTATTAGTTGTAGCTTTGCTTGAAAACAAGAGAGAGACAGAGAGTGTGTGTGTCAGTTCAAGTGTTTGTCAGCAATGGCTGAAGAAATAGCCCTCAGTGCTGCTGAAAAAGTTGCATCAAAAGCTGCAGGTTTGTCTTTTGATTTTCTTAAACAGCAGATATCTTATGTGTTCGAGTACCAGAGACACGTCAACGACCTCAAAAAACAAGTTGAGGATCTCAGAGATAAAAGAGAAACGGTGGAGAAACCCGTGCAGTCAGCTCAAAGACAGGGGGAAGAAATCTATGAAACTGTTAAGAAATGGCTGAGTGATGTAGATGACTTCACAGAAAGGGTAGCAAAAGCCATCATTGAGGAGGAAGATAAAGCAAATGATGCTGGCTGTTTCTTGGCATGTCCTAATTTGATTCAACGTTACAACCTTGGAAACCAAGCAGCGAAAGCGGCAGTGACTGGGACCGATCTGTTGGGGAAAGGCAACTTCAGAAGTGTTTCCTACCGTCCTGCTCTACAGACGACAGAGTCCATGTATGTAAGAGGCTATGAGGCCTTCGATTCTAGAGTGCAAGTTTTTCAAGAAATTATGGACACATTGAAGGATGGTAACGTTAACATGATTGGGGTGTATGGTATGGGAGGTGTGGGCAAAACTACACTGGTCAGAAAAGTAGCTTGGCAGGGGAAGGAAAACAAGTTGTTTCAAGAGGTGGCCATTGCTGAGGTAACACAAACCCCAGACTACAAAAAAATTCAAGAAAAACTTGCTTCTGATTTAGGCTTGGAATTTAGGCAGGAGGAGAGTGAATATCAGAGAGCTGGTCTACTACGGTCCAGGATAAAGAAGGGGAAGAATTTACTAATAATATTGGATAATATTTGGAGAAAACTTGACCTGGATGCAATTGGAGTTCCTTTCGAGGATGCTGAGAAAGAAATGAAAGAAATAAAAGATGATAAGCTCAGGCCATGCGCAATATTGTTGACTTCTAGAATTCCGGCTTTATTAAGCAAAGATATGAAAACTCAGAAGAGCATCTTTGTTGGTCCTTTATCTTACGGAGACGCATGGGATTTGTTTTGGAAGACTGTGGGTGATTCTGCAGAAAGCTCTGATTTTCATCCTGTAGCAGTTGAGATTGTCCAAAAATGTGCAGGTTTACCGATCGCAATTTCAACAATTGCAAATGCATTGAAAAATGAGCCTCTTTACGCTTGGAAAGATGCCTTGGCTCAATTAAAAAGGTCTAATCCAAGACGTATTGTAGATATGGATGACACTTTGTATTCTACTATAAAGCTGAGTTACAATTTTCTGAAAAGTGAGGAAGCTAAATCACTATTTCTGCTTTGTGCTCTAAAAGATGCTGGTAGAAGTATGTCCATTGATGACCTATTAAAATATAGTATGGGTTGGAATTTGTTTGGAGATGTTTATACATTGGAAGACGGAAGGAATAGATTGCAAACGTTGATAGGTCATCTCAAAGCTTCGTCATTATTGGTTGACGATGACGATGACGATGACAAGTCAGTTAAAATGCATGACATTATTCATGCTGTCGCTGTATCGATTGCTTCAACAGAGAAGTTCATGTTTAATATTCAAAATGTCACCGGGTTGAAAGAAGTACTGGGAGAGAAAATATCAAAAGATTCAACTGCCATATCTTTGCCCTTTAGAGATATTAATGATGCTCTTCCTGAAAGGTTAAGTTCCCCGAAACTTGAGTTGTTCTTTCTATTTACGGAAAATCTCTTCCTACAAATTTCAGATGCTTTTTTCGAAGAGACCAAAAAACTCAAAGTTTTAGATCTTACCGGATTTAAATTGTCGTCATTACCTTCATCCATTTCTTTCCTAAATAATCTTCAAACATTGTGTTTGGACTCCTGTCAATTAGGGGATATAAAAATAGTCGGAGAGCTAAGAAAATTAGAAATTCTTAGCTTGTTACATTCTGATATTGAGCAGCTGCCAGCAGAAATTGGACAATTGACTCGGTTGAAATTGTTAGATTTGAGCAATTGTTCAAACTTAAAATACATTGCACCAAATGTCATCTCCTGTTTGTCTCAATTAGAAGAACTATATATGGGCAACAGCTTCGATCATTGGGAAGTTGAAGGAATGGATTATCAAGGACGAAGAAATGCTAGTCTTGGAGAATTAAAAAGGTTGTCTAACCTAACAGCTTTACATCTTCATATTCAAGATGCTCGAGTCATGCCACAAGACTTGTTCTTCAAGAAATTGAAAAGTTATAAAATATTTATAGGAGATAAATGGAAGTGGTCCGGTAAATATGACCTTTCAACTTCAAAAACGTTCAAACTAAACATACATGATAGTGTTTATTTGGGGCAAGAGATTAAAAGATTGTTGAAGATGACTGAAGATCTTTCTCTAGAGGAAATGCAAAGAGTTAGATATGTTCTTTATGAACTTGATGTGGATGGTTTTCCACATCTAAAGTATCTACATGTAAAAGACGGTCTTGATATTTTATATATCATTAACTCAGTTGCTTGGAAACTAGCCTTTCCCAAGTTGGAGTCTTTGATCCTTTGTAATTTGATTAAATTGGAGAAGATATGTCATGGTCAACTCAATGCAGGGTCTTTCAGCAAATTAAGAATCATCAAAATAGAAAAATGTGATAGATTGGAGTATCTCCTTACGTCCTTCATGGCCAAAAACCTTTTGCAGCTACAAGAAGTTGAAGTGACCGATTGCAAGAAGCTAAAAGAGATTTTTTGTGAAGAAAGTAATGATCATGGTGTTGAAATTGAAGCAAATGATGATGAGATTCTGCTTGATGGATTGTGCTCCTTGACACTACAACGCCTACCCAAATTCATAAAGATCAGCTTTGACATAAAGGTATGTTTTGTATTTTTTATCTTTCATTTTATTTTATGTAAAAAGGAGTACTCCTAACAGTTTTTAAGTTATGTTTAAGGATAATATTTGTTTGTACAGGTTGTCTTTCCAAGATTGGAGAACTTGAAATTGTGTTCAATTAATTTTGAGAATACATTGCTTGAACAATGTCTGTCAATGTTTTCTTATAGTCATTGCTTAAAAAGCCTAATTATGGAGGAGTGTAATGGCTTGAAATTTTTGTTTTCATCTTCTATGGTCCAAAGTCTTAATCAACTCCAAGAGCTTGTGGTGAGGGATTGTAACTCAATGGAAGTAATAATTGACTCAAAAGGAGTAGGAGAAGAAAAGACAATTGATATGAGTTTTCCTAAGCTACTTTACATGAAGCTTGAACTCCTACCAGAACTCACAAGTTTTAGCATAGGGAATCTAATTGAATTCCCCTCCTTAAAAGAACTCCACATTGAGCGTTGCTCTAATTTGAAGATATTCTTCAACCAATATTTTTATCCAGAAGCGATGATAGAAGAGCCTGAAGAAGAGGTGAACTCGGATAACGACTTTATTGATATAATTCCGCTCTTTAACAATAAGGTAATTAGTTTATTCTTGATAGTAAAAAATTATGTTGCGGACAACTTGCTCATTGTGAGTTTATGGGTGTTTCATACCAAAATATTAACATCATGAATTGTTTGTTGCAGGTTTCTTTTCCAAGCTTGGAGGAGATGGTGCTCTTACACTTGGATAACTTGCAGTTGATATGGCACAACCGAAAACTTTATGTGGAATCTTTTCGCAAACTAAAAGTAGTGAGAGTGGAATCCTGTGAAAAGTTAGTGACTATTGTTCCACCTAATACTCAAGGACATATCATCTTTCAAAATCTTGAGATATTGACTATTAGGAATTGTTGGAGTGTGAAAAGTCTCTTTCCAGTGTCCACCGCCATTGGTCTCTTGCAACTTAAAGAGCTACAAATAAGTTCTTGTGGGTTGGAGAAAATTGTTTATGAGGAGAATGTTAACATGGCACCAACATTTTTGTTTCCAAAATTAACATATATCCACCTTCAGAATTTGCTGGAACTCAAATGTTTCTACCCGCGGTTACATGCAATAGAGTGGCCAATGCTAAGAAGTGTCAGTGTATATAGTTGCAAGAAGATAAAAGTATATGCTTTTGAAGTTCCTAGCTTCCAAGCCAGAGAAGGGGAGTGGCAGCCTGTGCCTTTCTTGATAGAAAAGGTATGATTTTAATTTCATCCATATTGAGCGACAAACAAAACATCTTTACATTATCTAGATTGATTTGATCATCATCTCTTGTACTAGGGATTGCTTTTTTGTTTTTTGTATGATTGGTGTACAACTAAGTGTCCAGCACAAAAGACAAGCCCAATAGGTGGAGAAACTCCTTTGGTTTACCAATAGATGTTTGTTAGATAACCTCGGGGCTTAAAAATGTAGTGCACTAACTCAAAATTACGATTTGAGAATCAAACAACAGTCAATTTTAATTTTCGGTTCATAAGTTGGACATTAATGTTTCTATTGCAAATGAAAATAAATTAAGAGGTACTTTCTTTTTGCTCGATTATAATTAATTTGTTTGTCTCAATAAATCTGTTGAGTTAATATAAATTAATCACCTGAATGTTGTAGTAACAAGATATTTTTCGTTTTGTTGATTCTAAATTATTGTTCATTTATGTAATTCTTGTTTAAAGTGTAATTCACTACCTAAGATATTTATTTAATTAACAAGGCTAAAGGACCTATTCCCACCCAATAT
>JAJEJH010000495.1:0-177986 GCA_026122585.1 Anacardium occidentale
TTCTCATTATATACTAATATCATTATTATTCATGTCATGATGTGTATGTCATGTCATGCTAACTGAATATACTGGATGCATCTGAATACTGAATCTAAATGTACCCGAAGGTACCTGCTGTGCTGATCAAACTTGGTGGAACACAGGGATTCGACATCCTGGCCATGTGGGCTAAACATTCTAGCTACTGGCTAGAAAGCTGCTGAATAATAACTGTTGCCCAATCTGACTGGTGTCAGATGGTAAAAATCTGAATCTGAAATACTGCTGAGCATTTCTGATTGGTGTTAGAAAGCTGGATCCCACAGATGCCCCCTCGTGTTCACCCTATACTCTTTCCCGTACATCAGGTTCTGAATACTAAATACTGCTGAATTCAGATCCCCTGATCCTTTCTGAAACTACATGTCATGTCATGATATGCACATGTAGTATATTATCTGAATTCATGCTCAACTGATGCTTATCTGAAGCCAATTAGCCTTTATTCTGAATTCGTATGCTTAATAAATCAATAATTAATCATTTTTCTGAAAATCTACTGATGCACGGGCATGCATCAAAGTGCACGGGCGTGAGCCAGGACGCACGGGGCCGTGCGCTGGTCGTGCGCCTGACCATGCACGCTACTGGAATTTTTTGGAATTTCACACTGAAAGCGCATGCACGGGCGTGCGTATGCGAACACACAGGCGTGCATGGGCATTTTCTGACCGTGCATACGGTGTACACACGGGCGTGCATCTGGAAAAACAAAGACTCACGATCGTGCCATGCAGGCGCACGGTTGTGCATCTAGTTCTTCAACAAAGCACTCGCCGGAAAATGCATCAAACTCATGCCAAATCAATATCAATTACCAAACCACTTCAAACATGCATTCCCAACATCCCAAACAACACAATTCAAGCATCATATCTCACATGCATCAAGCCATATGGTTTCTACCATGGAAGTATTAACATTCTGTCACTAAAGCTTTCTCAATCATGCATGCAAGAATCAAAGTTGGCAAATCTCATCAAGTCGTGCCTCAATCATCATCAAATACATATATAACACTCATCCAAGCGTCAATACTCATCAAACATGCTGGGAAATTGGCGAGAAGAAGTGAAAGAACACTTACCTCTCTCCATGCTTCCGAATGCTTCACAAATCACTAATCCCTTTGCTCTCTAACCGGATTGGGAGCTATTGGCTGCTGGATTTCCTCTCTAGGAATGGGAGGAATTGCTGAAATGAAAGAAAGAATCGGCTAAAGCAAACTTAGGTGAGAAAAGAACCAAATTTCTCTCGGCTCTCACTTATATACTATGCCACGCACGGGCGTGCACCAATGATGCACGGGCGTGCACAAGGGAAAATGAACTTAATTCATTTCCAACGTATTTGTACAATCCATTCCTTCCAAATGGATTTGTATGAAGGCCACACAGCTCTGAAAACTTACCAACTCACCCCTGAACTCTGCTAGACTCCCAATCTCTCTCTGAATCTCATTTCTAACCCCGAAACTCTCCCCTAAGGGCTTTTCTAACCTGGGATGCTACAGACGTGATGAGTAAAAGAATAAGTTTAGAAACATTTTTAATTAAGAAGTGAGATAAGAAAGAGATTAGAAGTAACATCGATTAAGAACCCAAATAGATTGCAGAGAGTTGTGAGTGGTCACAAGGATAGAACATAATATAAACCTACTCGAGAATAGAGATATGAGATACTTATTGAGTGACTTGTTACTTAATCCTCTTAGTTTCCTTTTTTGTAGGTCAATGATTCAATAAGCTAAATTAAAGTACAAGATGATTAGAGTGTAGGATACAGTTGAGTGGGTTTTCACCCAAGTTTTCAGATTTTTTTTTTTTGTATGTATGTGTATATTTATGTATGTATGTATGTATTTGTATATGCTTAGTGTTCAGTAGACAACACGTTGGTTTGCATGCTTTATATTACTCATACATAGGATATATAGTACCATATATGTTTAAGATATTATGTAGTAATACTAAAATGTAACTTTTACTTCTTCATATTGTACATTGTTTTTAGCATTAGCTTTCGCTTGTATTTCATGTATTGGTACCTTTATATATATATTTCAACACAGTTTAAAGGTGCAGCATGCATAGTAGGTTTTATAAATAGTAAAATTTAATATATATATATATATATATATATATATATATATATATATATATATATTATAATTATACACATACATACATACATACATATATATATATTAATAAAAAATTTTACCAATACAAAAAATAAAATAAAAAAAATGATGATGATAAATATAAATAGTAGTATATACAACAACGGGTTTTACAATTATCCTCATTAAAAAGTAAATATAATACAAATATAATTTACTAGTCAAATAAAAATATAAAAAATAAAAAAGTAGTCACTGTTGCCAATGGTGGTGGTCACTGATAATCAAACCAAAACACCCGAAAAACCTCCTGGTTCATGGTTGGAAGGGCTAAGGTCAGCTTATTTAGGCTTTTCTTGGCCATTATGGTTGTCTCTACAAAAAAAGAAGGCGTTTTTTTTAAATTTATTTTAATATTTTAATTATTTTTAAAATTTTTTTATCAAAAAGATGAAAATACCTTTCTTACTATTAATATTTAACTAGTGATAGTTAAAATTAACCGTTGACTTTAATTAATGAATGGGTGTTTGAGTTTTTAAAAGTTAAGAAGTGGAATTTTGTGTTTGTAGAAAACCTTAGGTGGGAATATGTCTTTTGGCCTATTATTAATGCATCACGATTTTTTATGATCAAACTTTTATTGTAAATAACTGATAATTCATATTTACAATACAATTATTGATGTTTTTGAACAAAAATACATTTATTATCTCTTTCTTTTATTAACCACTATGCTTATATGATTGATTGCCTATTGAACAAAAGTTTATACATGATGATAGATGAATGATGAATCTTTAATGATAATTTGGGGTCGTCATATGATTTAAAGCATGTTAAGATTTATATCATATATGTTGTAATCTTGACAAGAAGATGAATGACTTAGGTTTAGTTTATGATCTTGTGATTAATTCAAGGTATTTAGAGGTAATTAATGTGTTCAACATGTAAATTGATGTTATGTGATGATGAAGACCAAATCTGGGTTTAAAAAAAAAATTCCAATTTATTGCAAGAACAAACGAAGGAAATATGCATTATTGTTACAAGTTGACATGAATAATCGTGCGATTGTGAGATGCATGATCATGCATGCTCAATTTTACAAAGGCATGACCGTGTACAGATCATATACATGACCTTTAAGACCAAGAATTAATGTTGTAAATATTTATGATGTCATGACCATGTAAGAAGAAGATGCATGATCATGAGAGACAGAGAAGTTCATGTTAAAGGTTTAAGATTAGGCACACGACCATACACCATGGTGGTACACACTAATGAACGAGACTATTTTGAGATTTTATGGATTTCGAGTGACAATTTAGTTCTTGATCATGTTAAATGTATTTTAGTCACTACATAGTAAGTCCATGGCATGCCAAATGTTACATCTTTAAGTTATGTTCGTGAGATAAATTTTAAACATGTTTTACAAATTCTTTTTAATTCAAAAAGTACATGTTTATCTCATAAGTTTTCTCGGGATATATGTTTTCACAAAAGTGGATACAAAGGGGCACCTATGAGTTTATACTTTTGTTAGGGCTAGCATATGCAATAGGATATTACATTCATAGAAGGTGTTTTGCTCATAGTAGAATGCTTACTTTGTGCATAAGTTAGCTCATGTGTATTAGTTATCTTCTCATATGCCCAAGTTACCAAATTTCTATGTCTCACTGAGTTTGATCAGCATATGGTTACAATTAATAGATACAATTTTACAAATTTGATGTTTTTTACTATTTTTTATGATTTGATTTTCAATATTAAACTGCATGTTTACAAACTATTTTATAAACAGAACCTACGAATGAAGCTTTATAATTTTCTATTTATAGATGGTTTTATTGCATAAACATTATGTGTATGATTTATCATGTAAAGCACTCATGTTAGTCTTAAAGGGTTAATTTATCCTTTAAGACGAGCTAACGATGAATGCTCATGTAGGATGTACACACACCTACGTGTTAGCAAGTTATTCAAATTTAAATTGAATTTTGTTTTATCCAAACCAATTTAAATAAACCCTCAAGACTTTGCTATATGTTGTGACACATGGTCTTGTGCATGATAGACACACGATTGTGTATGTAGTCAAAATCCTCTTTAGACTTTTGATCCAATCCAATTAGAACTGATAAGTAAAACACTACCCATTTGACTCTTATTATGTGTGACCCATAAGTTGTTTACTAAACTAGTAGTATTCAAATTTAGGTTGAATCCAAACATAGATCATAAGTGACCTCTAACAAGGCATTACGACCATCTAATTAGCTAAGTATCAATGAACATCTCTAAACTTGCACAACTTAATGGTTAACACATAATACACTCCCTTCGTCATGTTGTTTTTCTTAAAATTGAGACATATATATGTGTCTATCTCAATATGTTCTCATATAAGTAAATATATGTTCAAACTATATGTACTAGATTAGGCATAAACCTAATCCCACTATAGTCATAGATTCATTAATTATAGACATATATCAATCATAGTCTTTGTACTAATATAGATACAACCAGTCGCCTACTTTTATAATACCTCACAGTCTGACAACCTCAAGCAAAAGACTATATATACCATCAAATTAAGGGAATGTTTCCATAAACACACGAGTCACCATCTATATGGAATCCTTTGTATAGATTTATTCTATAAACATGCCTATAAGTCATGTACCTATGTATTGTATCAAATTGTAAGCAACAACTTTGACACATATAAATTATTGCCACCTTTTAAGAGGTTTATCCAGTACCTATGATAATCTTATCACTATTACTCATGCCCTAGGTCAAAGTACTATTAGGATTATTGACATCTATAAAATGGTCATCAATAATAACATAGGGAAAAGATAATCAGTAAATTGATTCCCTCGTCTCAGTTTTATCAAACTAAAGACATATTAGATGCACCAAATATCATGTAATAACAAAGTACCTTTTTATTATTACTTAATGTGTATATACAATATATGATCAATACAATAGAAGAAATGGTTATATGGCATTTACCTTAACATAAATCACAAGGTACACTTTTTCCCTCATTCGCCCATCTCATAATAAGACCCAAATTGACCTTAGGCACCTTTTTTCCTTTAACCCTAGGTACAACATACCACTTATCCTTTGCAAGACCAAGATTTATCCTCCCCAACTTACTTACTTCCATCTCTTTCTCCCCATCCTCAACTAAAACCACAAAACAACTCTTCCTTATATGGTCAAAAGCTTTACACCATGAACAAGTCTTTGACTTCCATAGATATCCAAAACTTACTTCAAAGGTTTCTCCATTTGGTATCTCCAAATCAAAGCTTTCCAAAAAACCAAGAGCCAAGTCCATTTCCATGCATACTTTTGCAAATTTGATTTGGCTTCCTTTCTCCATAAATTTGTCCATGTAGAAAGGTTTACCAAAAGCACCAACTATATAACTTATACCCTTAAGAGTCCACAACTCTAATGGAACCCCAAAGAACTTGATATGAATCCATCAAATTGGCTAAAATTGCATTCAAATTATTCACTAAATATATGGTTTCTAATCACTTCTACTTAGCTCCACAACACATCCAACCTTTATTAAACATTTTGAACTACTCATTTACATCCTCCAATCAAGAAATACATCAACACAACATCACAATAAGATGAGCCAAGAACATGCACCATATTTTAGGCAATTTCAATGAGGAAATTTACATGTAACACTTACTAGTTAGCCAAATGTAATCTCCAAGCATAAAGGTAAAACCACCAACTTAGCTGTCTACCACCAAACATTTGGCTAAAGCTTGGATAAAAAAAATGACTTTAATTTTATAGACAAGCTCTTACAACCAAAAGTGAGAAACTTTTTCATCAAATTTATCAAAAACTAGTTTTCATAACATTTTCCTGCCTTTTTATATGGTTTTCCTAAAGGGATGGTCAAAATTTTACATATTTACAAAATAACACAAAATTTCTAAGCCACTGGAATGAGAAATTAGCCTATGCTGCATTAATTATAAGTCATATCACTTTTCCTTAAATTAAGGAATTATGTTTCCTTGAAAATGCAACTTGTAAAATTCAATTATTTTTTTTTTTTATCAAATTGAGGCCAAATGATGGAATTAGGCCTATTAGAGCACCATCATCACGAATGGGATGAATTGGCTTAAAGAAGCTTGATCTTGGCCTATGGCACTTAGATAGGCTAACAGATTACATGTATTTTTTTTTAGCTTGGGTTATGGGCTTCACATTTTGGACTTCTTTTGAACTTGTTGTGTAACCATTTGATAAATTTGCTCTCAATAGATTGCCAAGAATGAGGAATGAAAGATTTGCAAATCAATAGTATCCTTGGGAATTCATTGCTAGCCTAGGAATTGTGCTTGTACCCATAATGCTTATTGGTTGCAACTTCACTCAAAGCAATCATTTTAAAACTAAACAAAATGTCTTCAAGATCATCCATGATTGCAAGTGATTTAAATCCTTCATTTGAAATAGTTGCAATCACATCAACCTCTTAGAATATTCATTTGACACACTACCAAGCTCTTGTGCAATATCTACCTTGGAATTATTTTTCTCATCATTCTTTTCATTTCAAGTTTGATAGGGGTATAAGATCTATAATGGTTTCCGTGACCATATTTTTTTTCTCGGACTCAATTAAAGCATCATTGGCTTAGTGCTCATCCATGCTCCTTTCTTCTTCAAACTTATCCTTTTCCTTGGTAGTCCCATTCTCATTGGTCTTTATCAAAGCATGTTTTAGGAAGAACCATTCTCTCATTTACTTCTTCAATTTTTTCCAAGACTCAATTCTTTCTCTTGTTTTAATATATTCCCACCATATGATTGCATAGTCTGTAAATATTGAAATGGCAATTGTATATTTCTCCCTATCATCATAATCCCCATATATAAACTTGAAAATCTATTCCATATCAATCATCCAATCAAATAAAGCTCGTGCATTCATTTTTTTCATGAAATTTAAGAATTTCCAACATATTTATACTTGCCATTAGGTTAATAAGAATGGAATTGAAAACCTGTGAATAGTAGTTTTCTAGACATAAACAGTGTTTTGATCGGGGAATAATGTTTTCAATTAAGTTTTGGCTTGGTATAAATATTTGGGCTAAAGAAAGGACTTGCACTTGCACTTGCACTTGTAGGTTTATATTGCTTTAATTGTTTAAAGTGTAATAAATGTGCTTGTATTTAGGCTAGGTAAAAGTGTGGATAATAAACTTGTATTTGGGTTAGGTAAAAATGTATGGAGAATAGTGAATTTCAGTACTTTGTTCGGGATAAAGTAAAGAAAAAATGTAGGATAGTTTTTAAGTATTGTTTAAGTGTTCTAGACTTGAAAATGGTAAGTTTACATTTTATAAACAGTAACTTTCAACTGTAAATAGTATTTTTGATCATACTTTTAAAAAGACCATATAAAAAAACATAAAAATGTTATAAAAATTAGTTTTTGATAAATTTAATGAAAAAATTTCTCTCACTATTAGTTCTTAGAGTTTGTCTCTAAAATTGAATTTCTTCCTTTATCCACACTTTAGCCAAGAGTTTAATGATGAAAATTCAAATTGATAGCTTTGTCTTTATGCTTAGAGATTACATTTGACTAACTAGTGAGTGTTACATGCAAATTGACTAATTGAAATTGCCCAAATTATGATGCATGTTTTTGGTTTATCTTATTGTGATGTTGTGTTGATGTATTTCTTCATTAAATAATATGAATAAGTAGTTTGTGATATTTAATAAAACTAAATATGTTGTGAAACTAATTGGAAATAATTAAAAACCATATACTTAGTGAATAATTTAAATACATTTTAATCCAATAGGATGAATTCACATCAAAACTTCACTTGAACCAACAATTTTCTAGTTTTAAAGAAACTCAATCTTCCATACCCTTTCCTCAACAATGTCATTCCAAATGAACTCATCATATAACTTCACCAAAAACATCCCTACCCAGTTGACCTTTTGACTTAAAAAAAAAACCCATTTGTTCATATCATAAAATCAATTTATAAAATAATTTCAAAAGCTATAGAAGATAGCTTTTAGAATCTTTTTATAAATTTTGCTATTGTTATAACCAATAATTATTTAATGTTTTAAAAGTCTCCTTTATTAATAAAAGTTCAAACTTAGTTATCCATTTCTTAATCTACAGATATCCCAAATACACTTTGAATGACTACGAATGAGAACATATTCACAAATAAATCATTTATGGCGTAATAATACCAATACAAGCAATATAACATGACATCAAAATGACTTAAACTACAGAAATCCTTGCTATTCACCCTTTTACCGAGTGCTAACAAAGCTCAACTCGTCAAGTAGATTTCAACAATTCGTTCCACCTGCAGTCGTACGAATGTGTCAAATAAATACATTTCCCCAGATTAGGATTAGCCGTGCAATTAGGGGTGCATATAATCCAGTTTAAAAGCTTTTTTAAACCAAACCAAGAAAATAAAACGAATTTGGAAATTTTCAAACTAAACCATTTTAAGTTTTAACCCAAACAAATCAAATTGAAAAAATACAATTTAATCCATTAAACTTTTTTCAAATTGAAAAAATTCATTAACACCACCAAAATTTGTCATCTATACTTTTTTTAGAAAATTTGTTTTAATTTTTAACTGAAATTAATATATATTAATGACAAAAATATTTAATAAAATTTTGGAAAAAAAAATCTATTTTAACTTTAAATTTTTGTCTTTTCAATCATTTAAAAAAAATTAACAAACTTTTTAATAAATTTAAAATATAAATAAAAAATAACTTTTTTCAAACTTAAAAAATAAAAATCTATCATTTTATCAAAACTTAAATAAAAAATAATCATTTGACCTATGTATATTCTCAAAAAGTACAATTTATAATTTAATTTGATTTGAAAACCATTTGAACAACAATCAAAACCGTAAACTATTTTGTTAAAATTTATCAACTCAAACTAAATCATATTATAATCCAAACCAAGCTATCTTTTTCAAATAATTCAAGTCCAGTTTTACAATTTAAACCAAATTATGCAAACTCTTACAAGCAATGTCATTTTCTTGAACATTACAATCTAATGATAATAATGAGAAAAGAAAAAGAAAGAAAAAATCATATAAAGGATTAAAATCATGGTTTGGTCTTGGTCCAATAAAAAGTCAAAATGTAAGATCTAAGTTTTGGTCCTCAATAGCATATCAAGAGAAAAACATTCTAAAAGCAATGATCACATGCGCTTACATTGCCCAAGTTCCTTTGCATCTTTGAATTGCCCAAGGCTGTCAATCTCAACCAAGAGCTTTCAAAGGGAAATAAGAAATCAGAAGTTATGAGACTTCAGTGTAGTAGGTCATCTAAATCAAAAGAAACAAGAGAAATTTGAAATTTAAAAAGGAGCTATGCACTCCTCTTTTAAACAAAATCAAAATTAAGGTTCCCTATAAGCTTCTAGTTCTTCAAAATTTGGTGACTTCCTCTTATTTAATCGAACAGAGATCAGTCAATCAGATTTTCTTTCCTAAAATGCTTTTTTGAGAGGCATTGCGCTTCTGTAGCTAGATACCAAAATTGTTAAATAGACCTATACAGATTTTTTTGCATCCATTGGTAGTTTTTCTATTAATAAAGTTCACTGACATATCCAAAAATGAGAAAATAATTTCAAAAACTCTATGTAATCCTTGCAACGAAAAAACATAGAAAGTACTGCACACATGTATATAAAAGGTAAATAGCAAGACTACTTAGGTGTCCTACAGGCATATAAAAATTTCAAAGCAAAAACGAATTAATAACTTCAAAAATCAATGTTACAAGTACTCCATGCTAATTTCCACACTGATATGCAAATTAAATTTTTTTACCAAAATTCAAGCAATTCACTCACTGAATCATTCATTAAAATCTCTTGTATTCACATTGAGATTATGAGACCACATTCACTATAGCAAGTCCCCGATTGCAAAGAGGAAGCATTCACCTGTTATATTTTTTAACATTGCATTTGATATACATACACTGTTCTAACAGGAAAAGGTGAAAAATAGTATAGCCAACTTTCTAACATAGTTGCCTGAGTTACCAGTGTAAATATGATTCTTGCATGAGTATACTCACATAGGCATATAGAGTCTCAGAGAGACAGAAAAATAAGAAAGTCATACCTTTGTTTTGATCTGGTATTTCGTTTGATGCAGCAATGTCGTGATTTACATCCTTGATGTTGCTTTTCTTAACTTTTGACTTGGGTGCCTTTAAAAATGATTGCAAACTATAGTAGTAGCATAAAAATCTTAACATTTAAATAAAAACCTAGAAGTACTGAACTTTGAGCTCAAAATACCTTTCTCAATTTTTGAGGATTGAACTTCAACATCATCTGTTTGAGACGCTACCACCTCACTAGAGATGCCAGAATGTTCTTTTGAGTTGCCAGATTGTAAAGTTGATACATTATCCAAAGATTGGATCATCTCTTCCATTGATGGATCAACAACTTCACCATCTGAATAAATGACAAGACATAAAACGCTGTAAATTTCCCCAAGATATCACGTTACAAGAGAAAAGCAAATTCTCATGTAAATCATCTTTAAAACAAACCAAATCATTGTTTCTAATGCATGATATAAGCTAGAAATTTTCCATATGTCCACAAGACAAGTCATACAAGATCTCTTTTTCTACAAAAGAGGCCACAGTTTTCTGATTTTACAAAAATAAGAATCTACGTTACTATTCTCATGATTTTATACTGACTGATGTGCAATTATTCCATTAATTTCTGATAAAGTAAACCACGGTCTAGCTATTACAATACATTCTCAAACAGTAATATAAATTTTGCCTTTTTCACTTCAAACCTTCTAAAGGAGACCCAAAAATATCAACAATGGAGTGAAAAGTTGTAGGAAATTAAGTAAAAAGCTTAAATTTAGCTCACCAACCTTCAAAAATATCAGATTCTGCACTCTCTCCTCTAGAATTGCAGTCCTCCACAAATTTTTCCATTGTACCCACCTTCTGCCTATGAATTTGAGCATTTCTTGTTGCCAATTCTTGCTCCTTCTTTTCAATGTGGAATTTATTAAGCTTTTCCTCAAACTCGTCAAGGCATACTTTGAGTTCTGGTTTTACAAATTTCTTACCCTGTTTGAAACAAACATAAACAACGTGCATATCTTTAAGTGGTAACAAAGTGGTTGCACAAGCACTAGAGAAAATGTAATACCTTGTTAACTATGCTCCTAAAGTGCTCCATGACAGAATCCTCAGACAGGGCATGCTCATAAATCTTGAATGCGTCCATGAGCTTTTTTATTCCCTTTTCAGTGAACGCAAGCTGAGAAAGACAATAGGAAATATATTCCCATTGTCTAATATCTGTAGCAAACATAATTCTCAATAGCTTATAAAAACAGAATATATATTCCCCGTTGTCTAATACCTGAATATTGCAATTAGTTGGATCAAAATTTTCCCCAGAATAAGGGAAATATTGACACCACAAGTAATTCATGCTTTATGTCTTAATTTGTGTTGAGTCATAAATTCCAACTAGCAGCATCAGAAGAGTATAGCTTAGCAAATGACCAAGTAAAGAAAATTTTTAAAAGGGAAATGAGAACACACACCTGTCACCCCACTAAACCTATTGCAAAGCTTCTCAACAAGAGCTTCCATTTGTCTATCCTGGACATGAATGCACAAGATGTAATTTTAAACAGATTAATGTCACTTCGACTAGGCTAAGCAGTCTATACCTTCTTGATGGAACCAATCAAGAGCTGCATGATGTTGCAAAAAGATTCCCACTTCAAGTTCTGGTTAGATAATTTTCCAAGTATATCAGGAAGTAAATTATATATAGGATTGCTTCCTGCAGCATTAGTGAAAAAGAATTGTTCTTTTATTTTTAGAAAAGGAAGAATAAAGTCTGTCTTATTAGCATCACTGCTAGTCAGTTATCATAATTAACCTTTCTTAGACAGCTCATGGAAAAACAGTTTAGCCAGGCTTGAAATCCTCTCATTATCATCTTCTACTCGTATAGCCATCTCATTTATGTACCCTTTCACCTGATCAAGCCAATAACCAACATAAGACCAAACATATTATAAAATAACAAAGGGAACATGCATCAGACAGCCAGTCCTCAAGACCTTCATCATGTCATTTAATATGAGATGCGAGAGCACAAGAACGGCATTCTTCCTGACAGAAACAGATGGGTCTTGTAGGCGGGAATACATGTTCTCAGTCCAAGGTTCTAACAAATTAGGAAAACGGACAGCCAAATCTCCAAGAGCAATGGTGCAATTGGAACGAACAATTTCTGAGGATGCATTCTCCACAACCGTGAATAGAAGTTGAAGATTGGCTTCACTGGTGATATTCAATAACATTCAAGCAATAAGTTTTGCTTATCTATGATGAAGAGTTAATTAGTGACAAACGAGAGAGATAGGTTAAGAGTATCTCACCAATAGTTTGCATCAATAATCATAAATCGACATAGAGCAAGGACCACAGATGCCTGTAGATCAGGATACTGAAAAAACAGAATCCATAAACAAACTATCAGGCAAATACAAAAAGATCAATGAAAATAGAAAAAGGCGTCATATTCTATTAAATCAACTGCACAACTCTATAATTCACAATTACATCAATACTCCAATTAGCTTCAGCAAACTATGATGTAGATAACCAAGAACCATTTCTAAATTATTGTAAAAAAAAAAATCATAACTTTTACAATTGAGTAGTAAGAAATTTATTGAACTTCACATTATTAAGCATAATCTATAACTTATCGTTTTTCTAACTTTTTCCTCTTTTCTTTTTTACTTTTTTACATTTGTTTGACAATGATTTTTGGGTAAAAGAATAACAAATTCAGCGTGACAGCTATTTTTGAAAAGAATTTTAATTTAAATTAGCGTTCATCATCTGAACAAATGATAGCGTAAGCCTTGTTTTCTGTGCAGTTAGAATTTTGGCAAACACTGAAAATTCTTCCCAATGTCACTCATAAGATATATGCAACCATTTTTGGCATTGATTTTTTTGTTTTTCGAATTCTCTCTCTCTTCTACTAAGATTTATGAAGGTATTAGATATTTTTAAAACTAATTGGGGTATGATTAAATATAAAAATGATTACAAAGTTTGTTTAGGAACTTCACACCGCTGAATTCAAATGTTGTGATGTTACTGAAACAAAAATAGACTAACTCCAATACCATCTAGCATACCAGATACTTGATAGTTGCCAAAAACTTTTACCCCAACCCTTATGCATCATAGAAAAGACAGAAATATGAAATCAGGCACCAACCTTATGCATCAGAGAAAATTTTCTACAAAGCTTTGATAGGAACTGTCCACATTGTCCAATCAAATTCTTATCATTGGAAGCACCAGAAACAATTTCTTTTTCCGCCCTTTCAGTAAGTGTATCAAGTATTGCCTCTTCAGAGGCTGCAAGACCTAGTTCAGAATTGATACTACTGTCCTGCTAGGCCATATCAGAAGAAACACTTTGAAATAAAAAAGAAAATCCTGTAAAAAGCAAATAACAATACCCTGTTCTTCTAATGACAAAATATTCATATGAACTTACCTTTGGTAAATTAGTGTTCAGGGAGCCATTATTATGCACATTCTGATCATCATCAAACATTTTATCCTTTCTGATTTTCTGTTTCTGGATTTTCCGTGCACAGCATTCGATATATACCAATTGGTTCATGGCCACCTGACTTACGACAAATAAACATCTACTAAGTTTTACAGCTTGAACTGTGGTTAGTATGCTATCGTTACCATTGTCTATGTCCTCCTGCAGCTTATCTCCTCCATTAGAATGAAAGACAGAGTTAATAGACTTCTTAACAAGATCAGCAGCTTTGGCTTCTGGAGCTGGATGAGTACTATAAATGACACTTATTGCTTTATCAGCAGCAGCAAACCATATACTATCTGGAAGCCAAAAGCCAGTAATTAAATTTTCTAGAATACCAAACACCCTGCTGCCATTACTAAGCAACAGTTTCTTCTTATCTTCTTCACACAATCTCTGAATAGCAACACATGCTGTCCTAGCAAGCAGAGGTTCTACTTTAGCCCAACAGCCAAACCCAATATCAATTATATCTTGTAAGTGAGAACCAAGAATCATATTGGATGATTTTGCAGCCATACAAAGGACAGATAGAGCACCACGACTTTTCTCTGCTGTGGTTCCACTAACATTGAAACAAAAGAAATCCCATAATGCTGATATCTGTAAAGGAAAACACTATATAAGAATTTCACTGCTTATATCAAGCCAAAGGTATAAATGAATTGCATAGTTATTGGCTCTACCTGGCAATTTCAAACTATAGTAATAAAGGGCAAAAACAAACAATAAATGACAGATTCCATGGTCCACAGTCAACTAAATGACACTCTCGCTGTCTGCCAATTGTCTTTTACAGTGCCCCCATTGGCTATCACTGAATTCAATTATAGTGACATTTAAATACATTTCTTTATAATATCCAAGCATGTCGATTCAGTTTAAAACAGCCAATTTTCTATTATAACTTGAGAAAAAACATATACGTCAACCTCTTAAGAATTATAGATTAACTATTAAATTTTCCACCATTACCAAAATGGAATCAGAAATATCAAAAATATATAAAATAATTTAATTCCACATCCCAGTATATCCATGAAAAATATACAAATTTTAATGGCTGTCAAATTCACTACTACAATGTTTTAAATATCTATTTTATCGAAAAAGAGAAACTATATAGGTATATGAGTATTAGTCAGCATCCTAAGTTTGCACATCAAGTGAATAATGATATCAATCAAAACTCGCAAGGTAATCTAAGAAAAGTAAAGAGAATAATACCGTGCTCATAGATATATCTCCTTTGGACACCAAGGCAGCAATAATAAACTCCATGGCTGCTTGATCTCCTATATTTGAATCTATAGCGAGATTCAAAAGATTTTTAGCAGTTTCCACTGGATTTTTCTTTATATAAATAGTAATGAAGGCATTCTCCACAGCTTCATAGATAGATTTATCTTGAGAAAATACCTAAAAAGCCAGTTCATATTATTAATGAAAGCTGCTTTTTTAAACTAAATCCAAGTTCATGATAACCTCAAACAAAGAAACCATCATCTTAACTCAGAGAGTAAAATAAAAAATATTTTACTTCACAATGTTTATGAAATTCTAGAAGAAATGGCTTACTAGTGGCAACATCTTATGGAGGCAAGCTTCTGCACCATCAATTTGAAATTGTTTGCACCTCATCAACAAAAGAATTGTGTTCTCAACATCACTTGCCGAAGATGAAGCCATCAATTGAACAAGAGTTGGCATTGTGGCAGATACACACTTGGAAAATCTCAAGCCAGCCTCAAGCGAAGCAACCAGTGCCCTGGTCTGCTCCAAGTTCCCAACATCTGGCACAGAATTATCCTTTTCAGCAATCCCTTCTTCCCTATGAGGCAAATAACTATCAGCCAAACTCTCTTGCTGCTCTTTCACCACCTCCTCAGCATTTATTTCATCAATTTCACTATTCGCAAAGCAAGTATCATTTTCAGATGGCAAAACATCTTCAACACTTTCTGAAGGACTATTGGACTCAAACTCACTTAGCTTCTTCTTATACTGCTCTAAGGTTGCTTCAAATGAAATTATTCGAAGTTGCGGACCAAAAGGATTATGCTGCAACATCATGACGAGCAAATTTAATGCTGATTTTCTAACAATAGCACTCTTATCCTCCAACCTCCCAGCAGCAACTTCGGCAACCTCATTCCATAATCCAATTGAAACGGAATGCTCTTCACATAATTCAGCCCAAACCTGTAGAACCCGACTCCTGGTGTAAGCTGAAATATCTCGACACCTTTCAAGCAAAATCTCCATCATGGCTTGTTTGGTTCTAAGACGGACAGATTTAGAACTCACTTCTCCATGAATATCCTTAAATGCCTTGGCAACCAACCTTCCCAGAACCCCGACAAGAGCATTCCTTATCTTATAAGATTCCCCACCAAAGTGTGGTACTAGAAGCCCGATATTGGTTGAAATCAACTTTGGCAGCCGATCAGCGAGCTCCACCAGAAAACGTCCAATATTTTCAGCCCCTATGGTATCCTTAACATAGGCTTTAGGGTTAGTTCTCCCAATCTCTCCGATGAGATAACTTGCCAAAGTTCCATCAGCATACTTCTTTTCAGCCCCAGCAACAGCATCCACCATGTGGATGACAGCAAAATCATATTTGTGAATTAGGTACAAGATTGAAGCACAAGATTGAGCAGTGTAGTGGTATTTTGTAGCACAAGCCCCAATTATACGACACAAAGCATCTTTTGTGTCTGTATCTCTCAAAAGCGCTGGATTCTCAAACAGAGAAAATGCATTTCTACAAAAATCCAAACAATGAAGTTATAAGTTTGAATAAATCCCGAGGAATAAATAAAAACATAAGCTTATACACATCACACCAATTATCTGACATACTTAACAACAAAAGATAAATAGTTTTCATCTGGGTCTGATGAACCAAACAGCAAGGAAAGGTTGATATCGAGCGAATTGGCAATCAAATTAAGCATTCTACCCCTTTGTAACTCCCAATTCCATGAATTTACCACTTGTTTCTTCCTTGCAGTTTTTGCAACCTAAACCAATAACCCAAAAGCTTCAAGAATATAGCAACAACAATCCAAACACAACATATACACATTCAGTAAAGAAAATGAGCTATTACAAGTACCTTTGCATTGTTGTTGGCAGAACTATTCAATTCTTCGGCAGAAATGATACTAAAGAGAAAGAAAGTGTATATTTTAAAAGCATTACGATGCGAAGTAAGACGTTCAAGCACTGGCGATTCTTCATCCTCACCCTGAGAGACACGAGACAGGGAATCTATATTTGGGAGGAGGACACTGAGATTGGACCGAAGACTCTCTGCAAGATTAATTTTACAAGACGGGCTGAGACTAGAAAATGCCCCAACCAATGAATAAACACGATCAAACACATTTTGCTCCTCAATACAGAAGAGCTCCTTATCGGATAGGTCAAAGGATACACCTGCTAAGTAATTTAAATAGTAAGATTTTCCATTGTAAGTAGATTAAAAAGTAATTCAACAAATTTTTTCTAGGGTTTAGAAATTGAGAGGGAAGTGACCTTTGACGAATTCTTCAAGTTGAGAAGGGCGCATCGAGGAGATGTTGATAGGGTTCTGGACGGAAAGAAGATTGTCATCTTGTTCTTCTATGGCTTCTAGGGCTCCGAAGTTGTGTGGAAAAACAAAGTGCCGAGGCACAGCCATTTTGTTTGTGAGAAAAACAAACTTTGGAACTTTTGTATCAAGTCTTCTGGCAAATTCAAAATTTCAAAATTTTCAGAACAAGCGGGATAATTTTGGACTCTTGGATCCGGGTTGAGCTCATCTGTGTTGATATATATAATTTAATTTAGGCAGTATTAATTAAAATAACTAATATTTTTCTCAATTATATATTTTTAACTTATTTTACTTTGTATAAAATTTTAACCAAAATATTAAATTAATACCAATTTTGCCTTCTTTTCTCCTCTTTAAAAAAAAAAAAAAAAAAAGAACATTTGATTCAAACTTATTTATTGTGTATACCTGAAGGAACATATTATACTTTCACAAATAATACCTCATCGTATACCGTAACATAATTATATAAGTCAATAGAGGAATCAAACATTAATAGATATGATCAGGTTAATGATAAGTTTGAGTGAACTATCCATGTCTTGGGGTTGTGAAACTTATGTTAAGAAATTAATTTCGAACAGGCTGAGCATTGAATATATGAAATGTATATTTTTGGAGTACTCGAAGAAAACTAAGGGCTACTATATTCACTATCCGGACAAGTAAAAGGTTTTTATTACTCAAACTGATATTATTTTAAAAAAGGAATTCCTTTCTAGATATATTAGTAGGAAAAAAGTGGAGTTTGATGAGATTCTTAAATCACAAATGGCCACAAAATGTTAGATAGGATAGTGCATCAATGAAGTGGTTAATCATGATACCTTAAAGTTGCATAGATCTGGTGTGGTAGAATACACCATGAGCTTATGAGATTTGGTTTTCTCATAACTCAGCATGATGACGTATTGGTCATCCCAAATGACAAACCAAAGACTTATGTGGAGGCTATGACGAATCCAAACTCCAAGAGAAAGCTTAAGGCCATGAAATTTAAAAGAGATTGCATGTACCAAAGCCAAGTATAAACTTTAATGGACACATTTAAAGGGGTAAAGTCTATAGGGTGCAAAAGGGTAAAACCCACGATAGAATCAACTTTTCGTATTTTTTTCTAATGGAGTCACCAAAGCTATGATAGGTTTTTGTCACATCAACTCAATTAAAACTTACCATTCTTGTTTGACCACCTTAAACGTGGTCCAAATGAACACATGACTAGGTTTTTGGCCATCATAGAGTTTATTAAAGTCGTCACCCAAAAGTTGCCTTGGGAGATAATATGTTGGTGTGAACAAATGGCAAGTTAGATCCCTTGCGAAAGATCCAAACCATTCTAACTTACCAAATAGAGGGTTCAAAGAGTTAGGTACAATGTGAGAAGGTGTTAAGCACCCACGTCACCTAGCTTGAAGGCTAGCCTCTACTAAAGTGGCATATTTGAAAACATGTTAGTATATATATTCAAACAATGATATTTAAATGAAAGCATCTACAAAGTAATTAAATTACAACCTTTTTACCATATACACCCCTATATAATAACTACCATATAAACAAGCTAAATAAAGTAAATATCTTACAAAACAAACTTATTAGGATTGTTTAAAATAACATAAACATATTAAATAAAAGTTACCAAGGGTGTATATGTGGAGGCCAATTGCCTAAGGTATCCACAAATTCACTCGAGCTTTCCATCTTTGCTCTATGTCATTATTCTCTTAACGTCATATCTTTCGCACTTGGTTCAAACAGATTCATATACAATACTACGACTCATCCCAAAAAAACAGATAACATATTAAAGGCACTTCTAATTTAATATTCTTACTAATATGTCTATATAGATATTTATATCGATATATCATCATCTATCATAACATGACTTAAACAAACACTAAAGACATCAAAGCAAAATAGAATAAATTACACGTAGATTAAGGTGTAGTAAAAGGAACACCTAAGGTTGTGAGTGGATGTGCATGAAAAGCATATTTGTGGTCATCTACAAAGGCTCTGCTTATCATATCAAATAACATTTATTCCAAATAACGTAACCAACTTAATCACAAATTAATAATTGAGCCAGTCAAGACTTACTTGTATCAATACCCCCTTGGTTGCCCAATACTAATGGCTAAAGGAACAACAAATGGTAGTGTGTTTGAGAATGGAAAAAAAGATCTTAGTGTTGTATAGTCTATTTAGCTTCGACGATGGTTTATTTTGGTCTAGAGTATGTAGAATGGTCTATGAAAGCTTAGAATTCTCGAAGGTAAGTATCTATTGTTGAGGAAAGATCAAAGAAAAATCATTAGCTTTGATAATTTAAGAAGATTATCAGACTTGATATTCTTCCTATAATAAGAGTTATTATAAAACTGGATACTTCAATCATGTGTAGAACCTAATTGGCATTCATAGAAAGTTAATCGATGGGAGACTCTTTCTAAAAACCACATGGATATGCAAAGACTAATCAAAAGAGTTATCTTAAAATTGGATTACTTTAACCATGTACAAAGCTTAGGTGGGCATTCGTGGAAAGATAATCGATGAGAGACTTTGCCTAAAAACCACATGGATATGCAAAGATTGATTAGAAGATTGATTTTTCTTTAGCCAACCATATACAAAATAGCTACTTAGAGATGTCTGCCTTACTATATAAAAGAGATGAGTTTGTTTATCATTGTGTCCTTCCACTAATGAGCCATATAGAGATTCCACCTATAGATGAAGTAGACCGTTAAGGTAGGCCTAAACCAACTCTATAATAATTCTTATGGGTTTTGAGGTGGATTTTAGGGTTTTATTTGTAATTTGGGTTCAAGCTACGATGAAGTTAATAACCCTCAATTAATCTAGTTTGTGGTTATAGGTCTTGATGGTCATAGGCCCTCAAATTTATTCTATTCGATCGTTAGGATTGATCGACTGGTATAGGTAGAAGTTCCTGAGTCATAAAAAAACATGTGAACTCATTTTTAGCTATCTTACAATACCACCAGTTAGATACAATAGAAGAAGTTCAATTGAATTGGACCATGGTGCATATACTTTTTTATGACTTATCTCTTAAGTGAGTTTAAGGAATTTGAAGCTGCTTTTGATAAGTATGTATGTCCATATAATATTCTGATGTTAGAATGGTCTTTTTAAGCTAGAAATCAAGGTTAAAAGAGAGATTTCATAGCCAGAGTAGATTCAAGAAGAGTTACGAAGGTAGAATAGTTTTTTTAGAGGCTTTATATGGTATATGCTTAAAGCATGATGGTATATCCTTTAGATAGACACTCGTGCATTCCTTGAGTATGGAATAAGATTGTGTGCCTCAATAGTACACAACTGTGTGTCTCTTTTGAGTTGCATAGCTATATAAAGCAAATGACAACATTTTGCAACTAGTTTCCCAATTTTTCTACACTTTTCCTTCAACTAACCTTAACCAAATTGACGATTAGGGAGAAGCTAGCTAGGGCCAGTAAATATAACTACGATTCAGCCAGAGTTAAAAAAATAGAAGACATTAGCAATTCCAAATAAGTATTTCCCTTTGTCCCTATTTCCTTGTTTGTTTAGCATTAATGTCCCTATTTTGGGTGTTAGAAGAGATAAGAAGCATGTTTTGAGCTTAAGTAGCAACTTGGTAAGATAAGATGATAGAAAGTTAAAGATTTACAGATAGAAACATGCTTAGTATAACTTTATATGTATTTTATATGTTTTAAGATTTTAGAAACATATTTGGCTATGAATCAGTGTTATGAGATAATGAAGGTTTATATAAAAAACATGTTTTAGTATGTATGTATGTATGTATGTATGTTAGAATATGTTTGATTGTAAACAGATTAAGATTTGGTTGAGTTTGGGTTGTGTTCTATAAGTTTCAAGAGCGTAATTACGAAATCAAAGCATGATGCACACCTATGAATCTTAACACATGCCTGTACAATCATGTTTTTCTACATGGACCATGGTTATGCAATACGTGCACGATTCAGGTTGAGTGGTTGTAGGACCCGCCGCCACGAGTACCTCTGCTGCTGCAAACTATGGGGAGCTTTTATTAATAATCTGAAAATACGGGTACCCGCGACGGGAATCCTACGAAAATTAAAATAAACTTCCTGAAACTATACAATTCAGTACACATGCGGAAGCGAAACTGAATATATATCTGAAATATATACATCGACTGTAAAATATACATATATGTTCTGTACAATGGGCCCACTGGCCTATATCATATACATACATAATGTTCAGATATATCTAAATACATTATCATATACAAAATGACCACACAGGTCCAAAACTGATACAAAACTGAGATCGAGGTGTGTGTGTGTGCCCTCTCCGTCAGCCTCGATCCAACCGCTCCTCAGCCACAGCACGAACACCTAAAAACTGGAAGAAGGAGGGGGATGAGTGATAAAGATCACCCAGTAAGCACTCCTTACTTCTCTCAATACCCAAGCAAGCACAAACAATCATATAATTCAAACATACCTGGGCCTCGGCCCTAATCATACATCTATACGTTTGCTGGAATCTGGAAACTGATCATCTGGATCTCATTTATTCATTATTATCATATGTGTTCATGTCATGATGTGTATGTCATGTCATGATAACTGAAAATACTGGATGCATGCATCTGAATACCTCTCTGTACCCTCGGGTACCTGCTGTGCTGATCAGACTGGTGAACACAGGGATTCGGCATCCTAGCCATGTGGGCTAAACAATCTAGCTACTGGCTAGAAAGCTGAATCTGAAAACCACTGCCCAATCTGACTGGTGCCAGATGGTAACTGAAATGCTGCTGAATCATCTAACTGGTGTCAGGAACTGAATCTGTAATACTGCTAAGCGTTCTGACTGGTGTCAGAAGGTTGAATCCCATAAATGCCCCCTCGTGTTCCACCTATACTCTTACCCGTACATCAGGTTATGAATACTACTGAATTCGGATCCCCTGATCCTCTCTAAAACTACATGTCATGTCATGATATGCACATGCAGTTTATTATCTGAATACATGCTCATCTAATGCTTATCTGAAGCCATTTAGCCTTTAGTCTGAATTCGTATGCTTAATTTCCCATTTAATAACATTTTTCTGAAAATCTACTGATGTACGGGCGTGCAAGGTAAGTGCACGGGCGTGAGCCAGGACGCACGGGGCCGTGCTCTGGTCGTGCACCTGACCGTGCACACTACTGGAATTTACTATTTATCTTCACTGAAAATGCCTACGCACGGGCGTGCATATGCGGACGCACGGGCGTGCATGAGCATTTTCTGGCCGTGCACAGGTCGTGCACACGGGCGTGCATCTGGAAAAACAAAGGCCCACAGCCGTGCCATACTGGCGCACAGCCATGCGTCTTGTTCTTCAACAAGAGCACCGCTCGGAAACTTCATAAAATGGCCAACCAAAACTCATCCAATTGCAATAACACTTCAATAACACATTCCCAGCATCACAAACAACACAATTCAAGCATTATTCTTCACATGCATCATTTATCATGAAATCTACCATGAAACTTCTTCTTTCTCTTTCTAAAGCCATACATACACACATGCATGCTTCAAAGGTGGAAATCCATCATCAAAATCGACATGCAAAGCCACATAAGCATTCTAATCAATCATCAACATGCAATCAATTCATCCATGGCATCAAAACTCATCAAACAAGCTGGGAATCTCAAGGAAAAGGTAAGAGAACACTTACCTCTCTCCATGCTTCGGAAAACAAGCTTCAAACACTAATCTCTTGGCTCTCTAACCGGATTGGGAGCTATCGGCTGCTGGATTTCCTCTCTAAAGATGGGAGGAGCTGCAACGAAGAGAGAAACTTTGGCTAAAGAGAAAACTTGGGTGAGAAAAGTGTCTAAATTGCTCACGGCTCACTTATATACTATGCCACGCACGGGCGTGCACCAATGATGCACGGTCGTGCACCAGGGAAAATAAGCATCACTTATTTCCCGCTCGCTCGCCTGATCGAATCCTTCCGAAAGGATTCAAACGGAAGCCACATGGCTTCGAAAACTTACCAACTCACCCTTGAACTTATCCAGACTCTCAATCTCTCTCTGAATTCGATTTTTAACCCCAAAACTCTACCCCTAAGGGCTTCCGGATCTAGGATGCTACAGTGGTAGTATTTTTGGGGTCATAACCATGGGCATGAGGGTCATGGTCGTGTGCTTTTCCAATTGCGCATAGTCATGTCTTGCCCAAGTCACGACTGTATCAGAGATTTGTTCTAAGCCTGTGCATATAAGGCCACGACCATGTGTCGGCTATGTATGATTGTGTGTCATGAAAGGCACGATAGTGTAGTAAGCTAGAATTTAGTGAGAAAATTACAGAAACTAGCATGACTATGCACATGAGCACGTATATGCTTGTGTACCTAGTGAAAATAACAGATTAAGCAAAAACTTTAGAGTAACAACAAGAAACATCAAATTGATAACAGAAAAGAAAAGAAAAAAAAAAAGAAAGTGGCATACAAAATTATAGTAAAAAGCCATTCAAAATAAAGAATAGAAAATAGTAAGATAAATTATTTTTCCAGAATCATTAGACCAAACTCACGTAAGTAAGAGAAACTCAATAGCAGCCTAGAATCAATGTTGGTAATTGGTAAATTATGATTAAAAAACAGAAATAGAAACAGTTAATAATCAAAGAGAACAGAAAGCTATCAACTTTACATTAGAACAAAATAGATTACACAAAACTTATTAACAAACTTAATAAGTTACAGAGATAGGAATTTCAGTTAGAAACATACAGAACAAAACTATAACAGTTGTACAACTATACCGAATGTAAATAGTAAAGAGGAAATAAGAAAATTATCATGCATGATAAGTTCTATATGATATTGCATGTAGAATAGTATTTTCAGAAAGGGATCAAGTGATCCATATATATATGCTTTTAAAGTAGAAAAATACGATGATCTAGACATCGAGGAGGCACCGTGAGTATGCATGCCTATCAATTAAGGGGTTCACTAACATCTGCGATGCGAGAAGACATTTATACATGCTGGCCTTGCATCAGTTTTAGTTTTCGATTTTAAATTCAGTTTCAAACATTAGTATTAGATTACTGATTAATTTTAGCTCAGATAAACCTTATATCGCCAATGTGTCAAATTTCTATATTTATTAGTTTATGTAGCATAGTAGGTATCTTCGAGTGCATAGATATTTCAAATATAGTTTTCACTTAATTTTTGGTGTTTTAGGATCTTTGGATCCTAATAGTATTTTCAAAAAAATATTTTTAGAAAACAGGCTTAAGAGCCTAAACATGATTTTCAGCATACTTCATATCATATCATGTACAATATGATACTAAGTAGAGTAGAAAAATTATGAAAATAATAAATAAAAAAAACAGATTAGAATTTATCAGACAAACTGATAAATAATAGAAAAGTTAGAATATACAACACTAAAGTTATATAATACAGAAAATAAGTACATACAAAATACTACATATGTGACAAAATCAACAATTATACAGAATTAGTTATAAATAGAATCACAGATGAGAAACAAACTAACTAATAATCAAACAAAACAACTTCAAAATCAGATAAGAACTTGTGATAAGTCACAAGTACTATTGCATGATATATATATATATATATATATACATACACACACACACACACACACATCATGAGCAGAAATATAACAAAAATCAAATATGATTTAGGATTCATTATAAGTATCAGAGTACCTAGATACTAAGTTAAGAAGTGAAAGGATAATGAGTTTATAAAGAAAGATTGTATGTATTAAGTTATATCAATTTAGATTTTTTTTCATAACATGTTGTATACGTATACTCAGATACACACTTATGACATGGTATGAAGTAGTATTTGAACAATAGGATAAACTAGATAAGGATAAGCTTATAAAACTAGTTAAGAACTAAGTTAAGTATTTCATATAAGTAGTTAGACTATTAATACACTAAGTAGAGTCTACCAGACTAGAGATTAGATAAATAGTAAAGTAAAAAAGATTAAATAAAGAAAGACTACGGATAAGCTAAGCAGAGTATAGATAAGCCAAGGGAAGTAACCAAAAAGAGTTTAGAAATGATATAATTTAAGAATCTAGATAAGAAAGAAAGTAGAGAATCTTGTGACTAGTATTAAAAATAAGAATAGACTGGTAACCCGCTTGAGAGTAAAGATAAAAGATACTTATTGAGTGACTCGTCACTCATCCCCCTCAGTTTTGTTTTCTTGTAGATGGGTGTTTTTGGGGAGCTGAGTTTGAGCCCGAGATAGCTGGAGAGTGAGATACAGCTCGAGCAAGTCTTTACCCATATATTCAATTTTGTATATAAGTATATGTACATATTTAGTTTTCAATAGATAACATGTTGGCTTGGATGCTTTGTATTGCTCATGCATATAATGTACAATATCATATATGTTTCATATATTATTATATAATATATATTATATGAGTTTTTTTTCAAAATGTTGTATATCGAGTTCCAGCCTACCACCATATTTATTATGTCAAAGCTTCCGTATAGTGTATGATTTTTAGTAACAATAGTTTTCTTTAAGACCCCTGCTATATATTAAAAATAATTGATATAATAATAATATTGAATAATATATTATTAGTAGTAAACAGTAATATATAGCAGGAAACCTTACAGTTTTGGTATCAGAGTAAGTTTCAAGCTGTCAGATTAGATATGAGCCATATTTTTTTGAAAAAGGTCTTTTGAAAATGTATTATTTTAAAAGCTGCATAAGTATAGAGCTAGCATATCCTATTAGCTAGTGCTCGTGGTTCCCCTCAATGAAAGTATAGTAGTATAAGATTTAGAATAATTATAAGTTCATAATTCCTTCTTTTATGTGATTTTTTAAATGAGATCACAGTTTCTTAGATTTGTTGATAATGAGGGTAGTGCCTCAAAGAGTCTAGTGAAAGATAAGAAAGGATCTTAAGAATCTCTAGAGTCTTAAAGAGTAGAGAAATTGAATGAGATGGTTACATATGTGATAAGAGAAAAGTTTTAGCTGCCTGTCAGAGGAGATAGTTATCAGTGGCTTAAGACTGGATATTATCAGGAACTAGTGAGAGGTGGTTAATTAAAGCCAACTAGACATAATTTTCAAATACTAGGAGCAAGTTAGTATCAAAGACAAAGTTTAAAAATAGAGTCAAAGAGTGCCAGAGGTTTAGAGAGACTTCATCCTATAGATAGTCTACTAAGATTGCACCAACCTTTTAGATTCAGTAAGTTTAGAGATCCATTAGCGATAAAGGATTGGGTAGAGGTAGTCGAGAGTACTATAAGTATTTTTAATATAACTGAAAAAGAAAGAATCAAATATGTAATTTATTTGCTTAGAGGAGATATGAAGACTTGGTAGAGCTTTGCGAAAACAAAAATAGATAAAGAGAAATTGACCTGGGTCGAGTTTAGATAGATGTTTGATAGTGAATATAAAGATATAAATATGGTGTATTTATTGAGCTGAATCAGGGGTCAGGTATAATCAAAGAGTAAGTTACTCGCTTATTATGCTTATTTTGACCAAATCAATGTTAGATAGGGTATAGAGATTTGTTCATGGTCTATATCATGTCATAGCCAATAAGGTGATGGTTGGGATACTCTTCCATAGAAATTTGATGAGGTCATGAAAAAAGTATTGAGATTTAAGGCAAACTTATAGATAGTGAGTATGTTTTGAAAGATTGTTAAGATAGACAAGGATAAAGACAAGAAACTAATTCTGAATAGGATAAAGAAGAAGAAGAAAAATAATTCATTCAAAAAAGATAAGAGTAAGAGAAATCAAACCTCATATCTAGTATATGTTAGGTGTGGTATTAAACATCTAAGAGAGTGTCTGGCTACACAAGATATTGTTTTAGGTGTCAATAGTTAGGACATAGGATTTCAAAATGCCTAATTAGAGTCAAGCTTAATAAAGATAGAACATATATTAGCATAAGAGGTGTTGAGATAGTAAGAGATGATTGAAGACATTCCCTGAATATTCTTTCTTGATGCTTATTATTGTTGATTGATTGAGATGTAACCCAGTTTGACTTTTAGAATAGTAGTAGGGAAACTTGGATTAGTTTCTAGCATGGTAGATAGTAGCATCCATATCAAGTTGATAGAGAATGACATAGTAAGGAATGATAAGGTACTAGTAAGATAAGAGATAGAGATAAATGACCATAGGCAATAACTTCTCGAGTAAGCATAAAGTAGAGATAAATGGCCAAAGAAAGAGAAAAAGTTAAATTCAAGCTAAACAATAATATATTTAGTTGTGAGAGGATAAAGTTCAAAGTAGATAAATCAAAGTGTGTAGTGAAAGCAAGACAGATTCCAACAGTGAGAGAGAAAAGTCTTCAGATGTGTTTTAAAAGGATTTTAAGATTTCCTTTAGTAGGATAGAGAGGGAGAAATTTTAAAGGTGTTTTCAGAAAGTAGGTAAAGTTTTCTTTTTTGGAGAGAAAAAGAGATTTCATGAAAACTGTAGTAAACATTGGGATGACTGGATAAAGATTAAGTTGATTCAAATGATTAGATAGAAAAAAGGCTAAAATAGACCTAGGATCACCAAAAAAGTTATTTAGATATGAAGTTTAGAATGAGAGAGAGTAATAGATGGGTAATACCTTTGGATAAGGTATAGTAGCGATGAGTCGAAGAAACTTATAAAAATCTCCTAAGAAAGTAAAGTTTGAGTTTAGAGCAAGTTTCCTTTAATGTAGTTTAGAGAGAAATTCTAGGGGAAGAAGTTTTATTAAAAGGGGAGAATTGTAACATCTCAAGGTTAGAATGGTCTTTCTAGGTTAAAAATCAAGATTAAAAGAGAGATTTTATAGCTAGAACATATTTAAGAAGAGTTGAGAAGGTAGAATAGTCTTTTTGGAGGCTTTACATGGCCTATGCTTGAAGCACGATTATGTATCCTTTGGACACACCTCTATGCATTCCTTAAGTATGAACCATGATCGTGAGCTTTAACGGCATATAACCACGTGTCCTTCTTGAGTTGCGTAAGTATGTAAAGTAGAATATTGTATTTTTCAGCCAGTTTCCCAGTTTATCTTCTCTTTTCCTTCAACTTACCCTAACTAAATTAAAGATAAGGAGAAGCCAACTAAAGCCAGTAAATACAGTTAAGATTCGACCAAAGTTAGATAAATAGAAGACATTAGTAGTTCCAGATAAGTATTTTCTTAACTCTTTTCCTATTTCCTTGTTCATTTAGCATGAATGTCCTTGTTCTAGGTGTTAGAAGAGATATAAAGCATGTTTCAAGTTTAACTAGTAGTATGGTATGATAAGATAATAGGAAATCAAAGATTTGCAGGTAGAAGCCTGCTTAGTGTAGCTTTATTTTTCTTTTTTATGTCTTAAAATTTTAAAAGCGTGTTTGGCCATGATTAGGTGTTATGAAATAATGAAGGTCAGTATATGTTTAATTGGAGACAAATTGAGATTTGGTTGAGTTTGGGTTATGTTCTACAAGTTATAGGAGCATAAATACAGAAGCAGAACATGATATATGCTTATACGTTTAAGCATATTCCCATGTGGTCGTGTTTATCTACATAGGCCATGTTTATGTAGTACGAGCATGATTGAGGCTGAGTGGTAGTGTTTTGAGGGTCGCGACCATGTGCCTTAGGGTCATGTTCGTGTGCCTTTCCTAATTTTCCATGGTCGTTCTTATCTAAGTCATGATTGTACCAAAGATTTGTTACAGGCCTCATATGTATAAAGCCACGGTCGTGTGTCAGCTAGGCATAACCATGTGTCTTGAAAGGCACAACCATGTAGTAAGCTAGAATTTAATAAGGAAATGACAAAAATTAGCACACAACTACATGTATGCCTGTGCACCTAGTGAAAAAAACTAATTAAACAAGAAATTTTAGAATAAGAGCAGATTAAGTAGATTAGGCAAAATAAGATAAGAAACAACATATTGATAACAGAAAAGAAAATAAAAGAAGAAAAAAGAGGCATAGAAAATTATAGTAGAGAACCATTCAGAATAAAGAATAAAAAATAGTATGGTAAAATATTTTTCCAGAATCATTAGACTAAACTCATGTAAGTAAGAGAAACTTAACAACAACTTAGAATTAGTGTTAGTAATCAGTAGATTACAATTAGGAAACAAAAATAGAGATGGAAACAGAAATAGAAATAACTAATAATAAAACAGAACAAAAAGCTAGCAACTCTACATTAGATCACAGAACAACTTATGCAGAACTTATTAACAAGCTTAATATATTACAAACACAAGAACTTTAGTAAAAAACATAGAGAATAGAACTATAATAGTCGTACAATTATACCGAATGTAAATATTAAAGAGGAACTAAAAAGATTACCATGCATGATAAGCATTACCTGATATGACATGTCAAAACAATATTTTTAGAAAAGGATCAAGTGATCCACATGCATATGTTTTTAAAATAGAAAAATACGATGATTCAAACATTAAGGGGGTACCTTGAGTACGTATGCCAGTCAGTTAAGAGGTTTACCAGCGTCCGTGATGTAGAAAGACATTTATGTATGTTAGTTTTATGTTAATTTCAATTTTCAGTTTCAGATTCAGTTTCAGACATTAGTATTAAATTACTAATAAGCTTTAGTTCAAATAAACCTCATATTTTCAAGGTGTCGAATCCCTATATTCATCAGTCTGTGTAGCACAGTAAGTATCTTTGGATACATAGATATTTTAAATATAGTTTTCTCTCAATTTTTTAGTATTTTAGGATATTTGGATTCTAACAATATTTTCAAAAAGATGTTTTTAAAAAATAGGTCTAAAACCCCAAACACGATTTTCAACATAACTTCAGCATACTTCATATCATATCATATCATATAAAACATAAAACTAAGTAGATCAGAGAAATTATGAAAAATAATAGTAAAACAAAGTAAAACTTATTAGACAGGCTGATAAGTAATAAAAAAGTCAGAACATACAACGCTAAAGTTATATGTACATATAAAATACTAGATATGTGACAAAATAAACAATTATATAGAATCATTTATTAATAAAACCATAGATAAGAAACAAAGTAACTAAGAATCATACAAAACAACTTCAAAATTAGATAAAAACTCATGAATAAGTCACAAGTACTATTGTGTATCGATATATATATATATATATATATATATATATATATATATATATATATATATATATATATATATATATATATATATATATATATATATATCATAAGTAGAAAAATGATGGAAATCAAATAAGATTTAGGATCCATTATAAGTATTAGAGAACCTAGAGACTAAGTTAAGAAGTAAAAGATAATAAATACAAAAAAAAAAAAAAAAGATTGTATGTATTAAGTTGTATCAATTTAGATCTTTTTCATACCGTGTTGTTTATGTATACTTATATACGTACTTATGGCATGGTATAAAGCAATATTCGAACAGCAGGATAAGTTAGAGAATGATAAGCCTATAAGACTAGTTAATAACTAAATTAAATTCTTTAGATAAGCATTCAAATAGCAATAGACTAAGCAGAGTCTAACATGCTAGAGATCAGATAAGTAGTAAAGTAAAAGAGATCAAATAAGGAAAGACTAAGGATAACCTAAGTAAAGTACATGATAAGCCAAGGGAAGCAATCAGAAAGAGTTTAGAAATGATATCAGTTAAGAATCTAGATAAGAAAGATAGTATAAAATCTTATGACTAGTAATAAAGATAAGAATAGAGTGGAAACCGTTTGGGGGTGGAGATAGGAGATATTTATTGAATAACTCGTCACTCATCCCTCTTAGTTTTTTTTTCTTGTAGGTGGGCATTTTTTGGGAGCTGAGGTGGAACATGAGATGGCTAGAGAGTAGGATACAACTTAAGTGAGTCTTTACCTGAATATTCAGTTTTGTATATACGTATATGTACATATTTAGTTTTTAGTAGATAACACGTTAGCTTGCATGCTTTCTATTTCTCATTAATATAATATACAGTATCATGTATGTTTCATATATTATTATACAATATATATTATATGAGTTTTCTTTCAGAACATTGTATGTCAAGTTTCAGCCTACTACTATATTTATTATGTTAAAGTTTCCGTATATACATGATTTTCAATAGCAACAGTTTTCTATAGGACCCTATTATATATTAAAGGTAATTGATGTAACAATAATAGTGAATAGTTTATTACTAGTAGTAAACGCTAATATATAGTAGGGGGCCTTACAGAGTTATACACGTTATTGACTAAAAGACATTTGCATCTTACCATGCTTATCAAAGCATGAACTTTAGTGGATAAGGTATGTACATAGTTTTGTGTTTGTTTGAGTTCAACAATAATTCTTGCATAAACAAGAATACTAATTGTAACCATACTATGTTTCTAGGTTTTCATGTTTATTTTGACAATGTGTATTAGAAACATGTTGTCATTGATTTTTATGCATGGATAATTGTCATGTACAACTCTTTAGAGTGTTACATGGTAAATGCTAACATATTCAATGGATAAATAAAGATGTTCATGACCTCAATAACACACATGCTTTGATAAACATGACACTTTGAGGTCATTATGGTGCCACATTTTCTTGATCCATTAACATTGTCAGAGAGGGTTAATGCCCCACAATAGGAGGTAGGATCCTTAGATTTTGGCTTGTATATGTTGCACTTTATTGAATGTGTTATATTAAAGTAACTCATGGTTTTTAAAGACCAAAACATGATATAGATATGTAGATGGTTAGCCATGTAATTATATTTTGCCTAGATTTGATGATATATCTTTTGACTTCTTTTTTTATTAACTTGTATATGTAATATGAACATCTTTATTTGCTCATTTGTATTTAACATTTACTTGGTTTACTTAATTGTTATTTGATATTCTTGTATATGCATGTATTTAGCTTTTGATGCATGATGCTTATGTGTTATGTACATGGATTTGTTATGCTTATATGTTATTGTCATATCATTTACAACTAAAATGATAAAAGAAGCAATGGAGCATCATTAAAGTCATACAATTATTCAATGATAACTCGATCACATTCCCAATATAACTCAAGCAAACTAGTCCCATCAATTGACTAGATTTCAGAATTTTCATCAATCAACTTTCATACACTTCAAAGGCATTTATGACGATCATAAAAAAATACAATAACGTGAAGTAAAAACTTAGTCATACTAATTCAATAATAACTCGATCACGTTTCTAATATAACTCAAACAAACTAGCCCCAACGATTGACTGAATTTTGGAATTTTTATTAACAAACTTTCATATATTTCAAAGGTGTCTCGATAGGGTAATAATAAAAAATGCAATAACGTAAAGTAACAACTCAATCATACTAATTCAATAATAACTCGATCACACTCCCAATATAACTTAAACAAACCAAGCTTATCGGTTAACTAGATTTCAAAATTTTCATCTATCAACTTTTACACATTTCAAAGGTGTTTTTGATGAGGTAACAATAAAAAATGCAATAAGGTAAAGTAACAATTCAATCATTATATATCAAGAATAATTCAATTACACTCCCAATACCATTCATACATACCAGTCTTACCAAATAACTGGATTTTACCTTTCCATAGTTAAAAAGTACGTCAGTAACTTCAGTCATAATTTCTCGCATATATCCGATTCAATTTACAATTGAGGATATTATCATAACCTTTTATTACGTTAATATATGATTCAATACATTATTCTTATTAGAAATTGAGCTAATATTAATAATATTTATTTTATTATAATATTATCCTTATTTGATAAATTTAATTTAACGTAAACAAAAATTTGAATGAAATGATTTTGGAAAACTTTTTTATTATACTTATAAAAAACAATAATTATTCACACATAAGAATTTATTGAAACACATTATAATTTTATATTTAAATAAGCATTTATTAATTAATGGTGTGTGTATATAATACAGACCAATAAAATTTTGAATTAATTCTTGAAGTTTAAAATATTTTGGAAATAAGTATATTATTTATTTTATAGAGATGTTGTCTTCTTTAATATTTTTTCTTCTTCATTTTATTTATTTTATTTCTATATAACAAACTGTATAATATAAAAACTTGAGCTTTAGGATGCTTTTTTAAAAACCTTTTGGAATCAAAGCGAGATGCACCAAAACGTGGACTAGAAGACTAAAATATCAATAAAATCAATTAGAGACCAATTTTTCATGAGGATATTGAAGCAGGAAGCCATAAATAAGTCAATGAAGATATGGAAAGACATGAATAAAGAAGAAAGATTACTTGGCAACCTTAGTGAAGTCATAACAGGTTTATAAAGAGGCTGAGGGAACAATGGTAACTATTTGGAGTTGGAAGGCGAGTAGACTAGGCGAAGGGAGTGTATAGGGGAAGATGTAGTGAGGGTTTGCGAACAAAAATTTAGGGAAGAAGATAGCAGTGCATAATATATAATGAAATTAACATTGGATTTCACAATCCGATGCTAACTTTTAATAATTAGATCAGATTATGAAATTCAATGATACCTATTAAAATTTAGCATCAAATTTCATGGTTTGATGCTAATTTATAATGATTAACACCAGGCTAATTAATAATTAGCATCAGATTCATAACCCGATGCTAAATTTTCATAATTAGCATCAGATCATAAAGTCCAATGTTAAAGTTTAATAATTAGCATTGGATTATGAAATCTGATGCTAATTGTAAGCTTCCCTCACTGATGGAATAGCATTAGAATATTTTTCGATGCTATATAGAAAATAATACCATGGGATCATAATCAAATTATGTGTTCGGATGCTAATCTGATGCTAACTATTTTTTCAATTTTATTCGAAAGCTAATATGATACATATTAGTATCAGATTATGTCTAATGCTAATTTTTTTATGCTAATAGTAGTTTTTCTTGTAGAGCTTTGCCTTATTGTGAAAGTTTTTTAAAACATCCAAGAGAAAACAAAATGAAATTTATGAAAATTTAAATTAAAACATGTTTTATATAATAGCACCAAAATGCGATCACACGTGGTTGTGTATCTCAAGACGCATAATTGTGTGTGATAGAAATTTAAAATTTTCGTGTTGTCAACATGATAGCCTTTAGAGGTGACACATGTACGAGCCATATAAAACCCTTAAATAACTTTTTACCCCTTAACTCATTCAACTTAATTCCTTACCTTAAAATTTTACTTTTTTCACCAATTTTATCCTAAAATGACCATTCTAACCATAGGTCGTTGCATTCTCTCCTTTTTATGAAAATTTTGTTGTTGGAATTACTGAACAACTTTAGAAATCTCATATTAGACTCTAAGTTTACCTTCCAAGTCGCTTGTTCATGACTTTGGTTTCTCCATAACACCTTAACCAATTAAATCTTTTTATTCCTCAAGTTTTTAACTCTATGATCCAAAATTTGAACTGGCTATCATTGGTAACTGAAATCCTCTAGTAAATCTAAATCTTGGACCTCCAACATATAATACTCGTCCTTAAATTATTTTTTCAATAGAAATACGTGGAAGACATTATAGATATGATCCATTCTAGTAGGCAAGGCTAACCTGTGTGTAACACTCCCAACTCTCTTTAGAACCTCATATAGACTAATGAAAAGGGGAGCTAACTTCCTCTTCTATCAAATCCTACTATATACTTATAAGAAGTAACTCTTAAAATTATTTTATCTACCATCTGAAACTTTATCTGTCTATGCCCTTTATCAACATAACTCTTTTATTGATACTAGGTCTGTCTTATCTGCTATTTAATTACTCGAATCTGATCAATTATCCTTTAAGTCATCTTAGGATCCATAATAATCTCTAAGGAATCTCTTTCACCAATCTTATCCCAATGCAAAAGAGACTTACATCTTTTACCATACAAAGCCTCAAATAAAGCCATTTAAATAGTTAACTAGTGATTATTATTATAGGTAAACTCTATCAAAGGTAACAACTTTGCCCAACTCAACCTATGAAACCTACAACAAGCCTCAACATATCCTCCAATATTTGATTAGTGTGCTTAGTCTACTTATTAGCTTATGAATGATGTCATGTTGAAACAAAATTTGGTACCTAAAGACCTTTGCTAACTATTTTAGAAAATTAACATAAATCTCAAATCTGTATTTGAAATAATTACTTTGGGAACCCCATGGAATTTAACTATATCTTTAACATAAAGGTTGCCAAACTAACTAGTAGTCATCCCTTCTCAAATAGGTGAGAATTGACTGACTTATAAAGGTTGTCCATGTAAGACACCCCAGTTGGATATTACTGTTCACTGTTTTATATAAATTAATAATAAGTAAATAAGGAAAATAAGGTCAATAATACCCAACCGAAATGCTTAACTGAACTGACATATCACAACGAAAAAACCTGGAGTGAAAATGTATACATACATATATACATGCCCAAATAGAACTGAATTTATATTAAAAATATTCACGGAAAAGCATATACATGTGCATGCAAATAAAACTGAAGTAAACTAGATCCCAGATGGCAGCCAACTCCTCATCCCAGCTCCCAACACCTACCTGCAAGGGAAAGAAAAGTAGGGAGTAAGTGATAAAATCACCCAGTAAGCACCTCATATCCTCTGACCCTAACTCAATCCTTCTCAAAGGATTGCCACCTCAACTCAAACAGAACAGGCTCAACTGACATCAAACTCTAGCGTTCTCATCTTCTCTGATCGGATACTACCTTATACCGGATAGTAAAATACGTATATGAGTATACGTAAACAACCTAGAGTGAAGAGTAATCCGAAGGGTCAAACTTGACTCTCTAAACCCTCTTACTGCTGATCATTATATTTACTATTCTGATCTGTTACTGTTTTCTGAAGTTCACGAATCATTACGTGACTTATCATGTTCTGATATTCTGTTGTTCGTGTCTTTTACACGTTGTTTCATATTCTGTTTATTTACAGTTTCTTACTGTCTTATCATTCTCCGAATGATATGCAACTGTATCATATAACGATGACATGATATGATAACATACTGAAATCATAACTAGGCCTGGGCCTGTATACTGAAAATAGTTTTCTGAAAACTGTTCATGAAAACTACTGTTGGATCTTGGGATCTCATATCTGAAAATCTCATAAAAAACTTTATCTGAAAGCTGTACTGAAAACTGTGTACCCTGGGGTACATGCTATGTTGAAAACTGTGCTGCGCAGACTGATGAATCAGGGATTCGATACCTTGGCCATGTGAGTTTCCTCTACAAACACATGCCACAAACTATATGGCCCATGTAATGCCATCAGGCCTGGGCCTAGAAACTAAACTAAACTGAACTGAACTGAGCACCTCGCGCTATACTGCATCTGATCCTAGGATCAGGAAACCTAAACTGCTAGCTGAGCAACCCGGCACATGCCAATACATAGGGCTAGTAATGAGCATATAGCTCCTGGTGTCACGGGTGCTGAAACTCACAAGTGCCCCTTCGTATTCACCCCTGGAATCTATGATTTACATCTGAAAACATGAATTCAGATCCTTGGATCCATTTCTGAAACACTGTATGGCATGTTATACTATGTTGTATGTATGATGCATCATGTATTCTTATTTGAGCTTATTTTACTGTTTTCTATCACTTGGATAGGGTTTCCTGTGCACATTTCTCATTTAAAGCTTATTTTTCTCTTTTTTACCTGACGCACGGGCATACGTGTCATGTGCACGGGCGTGCGTGAACTCGCACGGGACCGTGACCCTACTCGTGCATATGGTCGTGCAAGGTTCTAGAATTTCAAGCATATTTCTTAATTTCTCTTGGTGCACGGGCGTGCATAAACTATGCACGGTCGTGACCTTTTAAATTAGCACGACTACGTGAACACGACCGTGACCATACAGAATACGCAGTATGCACGGGCGTGTGCTACGAGTGCACGGGCGTGCGTCCTGCTCTGCACTTGCGTAACCCCTTGGAATCAACTCGATTCCCAACCAAATCTCAATTCAAATGCAAATTAAGCATATATCACATGCTGAACACTTCAAATAAGCATAATAACACTTCCAACAACCTCAAATCTCAAGCATATCATCTAATCCATGGCAAAACGTATATAAACATATATTCTCATACATAAGCATAAACATATGCATCCATCATCATCATAATTATCTCAAATCATCATCAACACACAAGGAGAACTTCACAAGCATGCTGGAAACGTATCTCATACATCAAAGCATAAATCAAGCAAATCAAAACACAAGGGAAAGAGGAAGGAAGCACCTACCTTTTGAAATGCTTTCTCTCTCAAGAAGAACACAAGATCAAGTTGGATTGGAAGGTCCTGGAAGCTGTTCTCCACTTCTAGGGTTGAGGTTCTCTGAAAGTGAAAGGAAAACTTTAGGTGAAATGGCTGGAAAATTGGATAAGCGCGACTTAAAACCAATACAGCTGGAAAAATGTGCATGCACGGGCGTGCACCTACCACGCATGATCGTGCATCCCGAGAAAATTACAAAAATGTCATTTTCCCACTCTCGCATGCAAATCCTCCCAAACGAATCCATGCACAAGCCACCAAACTCAACAAAAACCTCTATTTCACCCCCAAAACATCTCACAACCCTAGAATTCTCAAAAATCTCATTCTAACCCCATATTAGGAAGCCGAAAAGACCAAACTAACCCTGGGATGTTACAGTCCATAATCACTCATATACTATTATACTCATGTTGCACTTGAAGAAGATCTACTATGAAATCCATGGAAATGCTCTCCTATTTTCACTCAGGCATACTTAGTGGCTTCAATAATCTAAAAGGTCTTTGTTGCTCTATCTTTACTTGTTAACAAGTTAAACACCTAGTCACATAATCTGTTATATCTTTTTTCATGCCTAACCACTAAAAATCTCTCTTGAAATCTTGGTACATTTTGACATTACCTTGGATAAGTTCAATACACTGTAATGTAAGTCTTAATCTAAATCTTCTATCTTAACTCAGCATCCTTGATAACACATACTCTACCTCTAAATCTTAGAATCTTATCTCTCACCTTAAAATTAGGTACCTGATTTTTTTTTTATCCATTAACCATGTTTTAAAATTAGTCATTAGATAATTATTGAACCCAAATATCATCCAACAAAGTCGACACAATCTGCAACCTAGAGAATCGAATAGTCATAATCTCAATCTACTTTCTATTTGATCTCAAGCTATAACTTCCTCTGAACAAAAATCCTATACAAAGACACTAACCTACTTAAAGCATCAATAACCACATTGGTTTTACTCAGATAATATCTAATCTTATAATCATAATCCTTAATTAACTCTAACCATATCTGTTGTCTTATATTAAGCTCTTTCTACGAAAAGAAATACTTCAAACTCTTATGATCTGAATAAATATTACACCTAACTCTATATAGATAATGTCTTTAAATCTTTAATGCAAACACTATTACAGCTAACTTTGAATTATGGGTATAATACCTCAAATCATAATCTTTTAACTATCTATTGACATACATAGTCATTTTGCTAACCTGTATCAATATTATGTCAATCCTACAATAAGATATATCAACATAGAGTATTAGTCAATCTCTATTTTAAATCCTAAAATTGAGCCTTACACTCCTTAATCCAAACAAATGAAACATTTCTTCTAGTTAAAGTAATTAAAGGTCTCACCAGACTAGAGAGCTCCTCAATAAATCTTTGATAATAATCAACTAACCCAAAGAAACTCCTCACCGCCTTAGCTGTCCTCGGCCTCTACTAACTTCAAAGTATCTTTACCTTACTAAGATCAATAGAAATACCCTCGAACGAAACAACATACCCTAAAAAAGTCACGTTATCCAACCAAAACTCATATTTAGAAAACTTTGTATACAACTATCTATCCTTCAATCTTTGTAATAAGACCCTTAGATACTCCTCATATTCCTCCTTACTCTTCAAGTAATTAAAATATGATCAATGAATACCACCATAAACTTATCAAGAAAATCTCAGAACACTTTATTCATTAGGTCTATAAACATCGTATGAGCATTAGTTAGCCTAAATGACATTACTACAAGCTCATAATGGTCATACCTTTTTTTTAAAGTAGTTTTAGGTAATATCCTTATCAATTACCCAAAATTGATAATAACCAAATCTCACATCAATTTTAGAAGACCCTTTTCATTAATTGAATGAATCAGTAATTCTAACCAATTGATACTTATTCTTAATAGTCACATTACTCAACTTGTGATAGTCTATATACATCCTTATCGACCATCTTTTTTCTTAGTAAACAAAATGAGAGCACCTTAAGGAAAATAGCTCAACCTAATGAATCTTTTATCGAATAATTCTTATAATTACTTCTTAAATTCATGCAACACAAATAAAGCCATTTGATACAAAGCCTTAAAGATATAAGTCATACCAGAGGTTAATTCAATATTAAAATCTTTCTCTCTTTTAAGAGCCGCTCTAGAAAGATCCGTAAGAAATGTATCTAAAAACTCTTTCACTATAGGTACCTTATCAATACTCAACCAGATCCACTTTTACATACTATATTGGTTAAAAAGCCTATACAGCCCTTACTCAACATCTTTCTTACCTTAATACATGAGATCATCATACTTTAAATTTTATCCTTCTCAAATATAAACTCATCATCACCTAGTTAAAACCTAACTTTTCTCCTCTTATAATCGATCTTGACTTTATATCTACCTAAAAAATTTATATTTAAGATCATATCAAAATTTGACAACTTCATAATGATTAAAATTACCTTTATAGATTTACCTTGAGTAGACGAGTAGCTCTATCTAGCCTATCAGTTCAGAGAGAGCTGCATTATGAGTTGGTCAGAGAACAGATTAAGGTTATGTCTACAGGTTTCTCCAAGCTTCATATTAGATCTTTCATGTATGATGAGATCAGAAAGTGCCAGATGTCAGATGAGTGGACTCAGAGCATGCTTCAGAGTATGTCAGAGAGAGCAGTGCCAGACTTTGAGTTCAGAGATGGGATCTTGAGGTTCAGAGACAAAGTCTGTGTGTCTCAGAGTTCAGAGCTAAGACAGAGGATTTTGTCAGAGGTACACAGTGCAGTGTATTCAACACACCCAGGCATCACGAAAATGTATCAAAACCTTAAGAAAAGTTTTTGATGGTCAAGGATGAAAAAGGACATAGCAGACTTCGTCTCCAGATGCCTGGTATGTCAGCAAGTGAAAGCATAGCACCAGAGACCCTAAAGATTACTCCATCCTTTGAGTATTCCTAAGTGGAAATGGGATGATATTTCTATGGACTTCATTTCTGGTCTTTCCAGAGTCTAGAGGGGATTTGAAAGCATTTGGGTGATAGTGGATCGACTGAGTAAGTCGGTTCATTTCTTACCGATCAGACCGCGCATGTCTACAGAGTAGCTAGCCCGACTTTACATCAGAGAGGTGGTGAGACTCCATGGTGTTCCCAGTACGATAGTGTCAGACAAAGACTCCAGATTCCTATCAACCTTCTAGAGATCTCTGCAGAGAGTATTGGGAACCAGACTGTAGTTTAGCTCAGCAAATCACCTTCAGACAGATGGCCAAACTGAGAGAGTGAATAAAATATTAGAGGATATGCTGAGAACCTGTTGTATGGACTTCCAGACCAATTGGACAGAGTTGATTCCTCTAATGGAGTTCACCTACAACAACAGTTATCAGATGACGATTCAAATGGCTCCATTCGAGGTGTTATATGGTCGAAAGTGTAGATCTCTTCTCCATTGGGATGAGATTGGAGAAAGAGATTCCTTGGAGACAGCAGTAGGACCAAAGACGACTCAGCGGATGATTGAGCAAGTCAAGATCATCAGGCAGATGATGAAACAGGCCCAGGATCGACAAAAGAGTTATGCTGATCTAAGGTAGAGAGAGATAGAGTTTTCAATGGGCGATAAGGTGTTTTTGAGAATTGCTCCCTATAGGCAAGTTTTTAGATTTGATAAGAAAGGAAAGTTAGCGTCTAGATTCATTGGTCCCTATGAGATTTTTAAGAGATTAGGGACAGTCACATACAAATTAGTGCTGCCAGTCAGTATGGACAAAATCCACAATGTCTTTCACGTGTCACAGTTAAGGAAGTATGTGGGTGATCCGTCGCATGTGCTTCAGTTTTTAGAGATTGAGTTGGCAGAAGACCAGAGCTATCAAGAGTTACCTGTTCAGATTCTCGACTACAGAGTCAAGGTCCTCAGAAATAAAGAGATTCCACTGGTTAAGGTTTTGTGACGCAGCCATAGGGTGGAAGTAGCCACTTGGGAGGTAGAGTCTGAGATCAGGGATAGGTTCCCAGAGTTGTTCAGATAAATTCTGGGGTCAAAATTTTTTTAGAGGGGAGGAATGTAGCATCCCAGGTTAGAAAAGCCCTCAAAGGTAGAGTTTTGGGGTTAGAAATAAAATTCAGGAATAGATTGGGAGTCTAGAAGAGTTCAGGGGTGAGTCAGTAGTTTTTCAGAGCTGTGAGGCCTTTGCGTGATTCCTTTAGGGAGTTTTCAATCATGCGGAGCATGGGAAATGAATTCCATTCATTTTCCCTGATGCACTCCCGTGCATCATGCCCTGCACGCCCGTGCAAGTGGGATTAAATAGAGAGAGACGGGAGATTTAGCTCATTTTGCTCACCTATTTCAGTATTTTCCTTCTTCCTTTTCAGCAGCTCCCAGCCCTAGGCACGAGGTTCAACTTCCAGCAGCTCCCAATACAGCAAGAGAGCAGAGAGAATAACTTGTGCTGAGTTTTCCAGCTTCAATGGCGAGAGGTAAGTGTTTCTTACTTCTTCCATGTCTTCCCAGCTTGCTTTGATGGTTGATGATATTTAGAAATGTGTGTTTTGCATTTCCAGTATGTTTGGTTGATGTTATGTGATGGCATGTGATGATTGAAATGTTTATTTTCCACCTATGAACATGCTTGCTTTGCTTGTGTGGGTGTTGTGAGAGAAAACATGGTTTTCCATGGTGGATTCAGTAGCAATGGATGGATGTTGAAATTGAAGTGCTTTGTTAGCTCATAGAAGTGCCATTGATATGTGTTTGAGTTTAATTTGAGATTGGATGAGATTTGGGCGGGTTCCTGCATTTTCCAGGTAAGTTCTGCTGCTGCAAACCCAGGTGCACGCCCGTGTGTCTGTAGACGCACGCCCGTGTGTCCATAGACGCACGCCCGTGTGCCTATGTTCTACAAGCGCATGCTCGTGTGCTCGAAGGGCACACGGCCTGGAATGCAGAGCACACGATCGTGTGTCCTGAGGGATACGGCCGTGTGTCCCTTCTCCGCATGAAATGACCAGGATTTTTCAGAAGCTTACACGGCCAGACACACGACTAGTGCACGGTCCCGTGTGTCTGGGCACACGCCCATGTGCCCTTGCCCAGCACGGCCGTGTGTGCACATGTACGCCTGTGCGTCTTCTTTGCACGCCCGTGCACTCAACAGATTTTCCAAAAATTTCAGAAATTGATTAGGAAAGATTTGGTAATCCATCCAGAAGGCTAATAATCATCAAATAAGCCAAAATTCAGATAAGAATTGATGCATATGCATACATAGCATAGCATGTAGCCTGAAATAAGATCCAGAGACCCGAATTCAGTAGTTTTTAGCATTCAGAACCTGACATACGGGTTGCAGTTTTGGGTGAACTCGTGAGGGCATCTGTGGGACCTAGCTTTCTGACACCAGTCATACTACTCAACACAGTACTTAGCTTTCTAGCCAATAGCTAGAATGTTCAGCCCACTTGGTCAAGATGTCGAATCTCTGTGTTCATCAGTCTGATCAGCACAACAGGTACCTTCGGGTACGTATAGAGATTGGCACGCATGCATATTCAGATATCAGTATCATACCATGTCATGCATCACATGAAATGATTAATAATGAGAAACAGCTAATTCAATTATCAGAATCAGCACCCGCAAGCGACTAGATGTATGAATAGGGCCGAGGCCAGGTATGTGTGTGTGCTTGTTGCTTGCTTGGGTTTGAGGGAAGTAAGGAATGCTTACTGGGTGATCTTTATCACTCATCCCTTTCCTTCTTCCTTTCTTTTCAAGTTCTGTTGCTGCTAGCGAGGAGCGGGTGGACTGAGGCTTGCGAGAGTGGACCCTACACACCAGTTTCAGTTGTATTTTCTTTCAGTTTTGGACCTGATGGGTCTTATATGTATTTTGTATCTACTCAGATGTAAAGAACGATGTACAGAATCAGTTGTATATGTATGAAAAGCCAGTTTGGGCTCATTGTACATTTCGGTTTCAGCTTCTGTATGCAATGTAATTTAGCAGCAGGTAGTTTCTTTTCGTAGGATTTCCGTCGCAGGTACCCAATTTCCAGTTTATATAAATAAAAGAACAGTTTTATTCAGCAGCAGGGGTACTCGTGGCAGCGGGTCCTACAAAAAATACTAGCACCTCTTTTGGAAAGACACTTATAAAGTTTATAACCTAACTTATAACACTTGAAACACATATTCCTCTGTATCAAACACTCTCTTAGATACCTCTTATTATTCTTGGCATATACCAGTAACTTTAGTTTGGCTTTCTTATTACCTTTAAAATTTCTCTTATGTTACATCGACCCCTTACTTTTATCCTTACCCTTATCCATATTTGAGAACATGCTTATCCTCTTCAAACAAACCTTTGATCTTAATGTTCTTCCTAAAGTCTCACTATGCATTTGTAGAGGAACAATGCTAGTCATTATATCCTTACCTATATACAAACTTTTACACCTTATCTTACACCTTATCTTATTTTGATCCAACCAACCTTGACAAAAACCTTACCAAGGCAGTAAACCTGATGTTATGCTTCTGATTAAACTTAACTCTTCAATCAACTTTATAAACTCTTGAGCTCTCGTATATACCATATTAGCACTTATAAACTCCTCATCAAACGTGTACTATAAATTCCCTCTAGCTTAAATGCTCTACATTAATAGGTATACAACATATCGCTTTCTCTCTCTATCAAACATACTGAACAACCCTATAAAACTCTTTACTGCCTCAATCCTCTCCTCAATAATGACAAAATCTCTTTAACCATTAAATTTATATGGCTAATAAACACCAGGTAAACTATAGATAAGATGTAACCTCTCTGTATCTCTCTCTATAGCACTATAAGTCTTTGAACTTGGCCTCAAACACTTATCTATCATACGCTTTTAAAAGCCACCCGTTATCACGTCACTAATCATCTTGTCATATCCTCAACACTCAAGCTCACTATAATGGCCCAGGACCCTTTTCTAGTAGTCAGGATCTAATAGAAGTGTTACTTTCAGTATCATCTAATCTAGGCAAGAAAGTCCTTATACTTAGAATTTTATTAACAAAGCGTTAGGAAATTAAATTTTTTTTAATTACATATTGAAATACTTACGTTGAGTGAATACTACAAGCATTGGTTATCAAGACATTCTAACTCTACTCATGCAATTTTTAAAAGAATTTACTTTAAAAACAATTTTCATTTAAAACACTTGAACAATCGATTTTCAAAACAATTTTCTAAAAATCACATTGAAAACATGATCTAGTTCTTGCTTTGATACCAACAATTTTTATTTTATTTATTATTATATTTTTATAAAACAATATTCATTATATAATAGTATTATAGACATACTTACTTAAACATATATGCTTTATGAAAGCTTAAATATTCATACATTCATACATTATAAAAGCAAAAATATTTGTCATTAAATGTGTTAATTTTTTTCATCTTGATCATGTCATGATATGTATGTCACGATATAAAACATGTTGAAGACCATGACTTAGCTTAAAAGCTTGCTTTTTTAAAATTTATTTTCTTGAAAACTCATAATCGATTTGAAGATCTCATCATAAAATATATTGTAATCGACTTAAAGATCTCATCATAAAACTTATCTTGAAATCTCTCTTTTTCATAACAAATCATGCATATAAATCTTTATTAAAGCATTTGTATTAATTAAACTGAGAAACATAGAGATTCAACATCTCGACGATATGAGTTCAACTGATGCACGATTAGTACTCTCTTTAATAAGTTTGGTTATAACTATGTTCTCTTTAATGGACGTTAGTTTTTCCCTCTAATGGATGTGTGAACCTATAAATGCCTTCTCATATCCACTTGTAAAAGATGTTTGAAACATTACATTTCTTTCCTATTTTTAAAACATATGCATGTAAATCAATTTCTTTCTTGAAATATTATTTTAACAAGTCATGTCATGTGATGCTTATAATGCATTAAAGCTTATAATTTAGTTAGTTTTATTATTAAGATTTCTCTTGATAATGATTTATTATAGTTCCTCTTATTTATTTGTTTTCTTATTAGTCTTATAATTTTCTTTCTCTTAATTTAAATAACCATTTAGTAATTTCCTCAATTATGATTTACTTAATCCTTACCGATTTAACTATTTATTAATTAATATTTTTTTTCTAAAGTTATTATGCTGCATAATTATGCAACATAAGGTTGCATGACCATGTACTTCGTAAATTCTATAGCAAACATATAATTGTCATGCATACATGATCATGACTCAACATCTCACGGTTGTGTCTCTAGCAATAAAATATCCTTACTTCTCCAGTCGTATATGCATAACATGCATAACTGCAATGCTGTAGAATATGACCACATGGTTGTATGCCTTCTCGAACACACGGTCATGCGTCACAGTCTACTGCTACATATCTTGGCCAAACAACCATAAATATCCATAAATCATCACTCAAATCACATCCAAACTTATTCATCAGCATTATATCATCAATACAACTTAATTACATATTATATATTCATCAATTAACCACGAATTTCATCATTCAACCAATTAAATCTCTCTATTCATCAAATCAAAGCACATTAACAACCTAAACATGATTGTAGCTAATCATATCATTTTAGAACATCAATCATTATAACATCAAGCTAAAATAAGAGCAAATATATACCTAGAAGTAACACTCCATGAATATATATAATTTAAAATTTAAAGCATGTGATTAACCTAGATCAAGGTGATTTAATTCAAATACATCACAAATTATGTTCTATATTTCATATTAATGTGAATTCATCTTAATTGCACAACATTTAGCATCAGATCATGCTTTAACATCCATTAAAAATCAATCATAGTGTTAAGAACTCAAGTTCCAAAAGGAATTAAAGCTTAAAACACTTACCTCTAAGCTTATAAGTATGCTCTCTCTTTCTCTCTCTAGTTGTTCTTTAGTTATAGCTCACACAACTCTCTAGAGCACTCAAGACAAAATGAAATGAAATTTATGAAAATTTGAACCACAAACATGCTTTATATAGCTACATCAAAACATGATAGCACAAGATCATGTATCCCAAGTGGCATGGTCATGTATGATGAAAATTTAAAATTTTTATGACTTTTTGCATCATACACATGGTACCCTTTAGAGGTAACACAATTATGAGCCAAATAAAGCATTTAAATGACTATTATACCCCTAAACTTACTCAACTCGAGTCTATACCCTAAAGTCTTACTTTTCTTACTAATTTTATTATAAAATGACCATTCTAACCTTGGGCCATTACAATAGGGTGCCATCTTGATAAAAACTTGATAGCTATTATTATTAGCAAGCTCTATCAATATAAGTATCTCATACCAATTCGATCTATAATCTATACAAAATGCTCTCAACATATCATTTGGTACTTAATTATGTCTCTTAATTTGACTATTTGTCTGTATGTGGTATGTTATGTTGATCGGTAACTAGATGTCTATTGCTCTTTATAAACTACCTTAAAATACCAAAATGAATCTCTATCTAACATAATGGTTTTAGGCACCCTATGAAGCCTAATTATCTGTTTGTATATAAATTTGGCCTAACTGATCTGATATGGTGTTGTCTTTTATTAGAATGAATTACTCTAATTTTGTTTAACAATCAACTATCACATATATCATATTATATCCTCTTTACACTCAAGGAACACCAATGATGAAATTCATTGAGATAGCCCCCCATTTTTATTCTAGTATTTTAAGTGGCTGATGCAATCTTGATGGTCTTTGATGCTTGACTTTGACTTGTCAAACAATGAGCCTTATAATCCCTAATATCCTTCTTTATCTGAACTATCAATAGCTTTTTGTCAAATGTTGATATATCTTTACTCCCTTAAGATTAATAGTGTAAATTATGTCATGGGCCTCGCTTAAAATTATCTTTCTCATTTTTGAATCTCAAGGAATGCACACATGGTCTTTAAACTGAAATACCTCAACAACCATTTGAAACTTTATGTCTTGATCATCAAAAATTTGTTGATTAACTTTTTGACACTAATGATCAACTATTTGTTTCTCTTTAATTTCCTCTGGGAAAGTAGTTTGAACTTTTGATATAGTTGTTCTACTAATCATAATCTCAATTTGTTCTTTTAGAAACTCTTCTTGTAATTCTTTTTAGGTTGTGACTTAGGATATGACGATTTTTCAACTTAATGTCACAATCAAACTTTTTAATTAGCTTCAACCACCTTCTTTGTTGCATATTTAAATCTTTCGACGTAAAATAGTACTTTAAACTCTTATAATTGGTGTGAATATAGCTTTGAACCTCATATAAGTAATGCTTCCATTTTTTTAGAGCAAACACCACAGTTGTAAGCTTTAAGTCATTTGTAGGGTATTGCGTCTATAGTCTTTTAACCAGTGAGATGCATAAGCAATAACTTTACCTGATTGCATTAACATTGCTCCTAAACCTTGATGAAAGGCATTATAGTGAATATCGTAATCCATACGCTTCTTTAACAATATTAGAATAAAAATTATCATTAATCACATTTTTAATTCTTGAAACTTTTTTCATAGAAATTTGTCTAATGGTAAGAAGTTCCTTATTCAATAAAAACAGTTAGTGGCTTAGCCAATCAAGCAAAACCCTCTATAAAATGTCTATAGTACCAATCCCAAGAAATTGTAAACCCCTTTTATCCTGTTTTACTTAAGAATTGATTATATCTTGTTGGGATCTATTGATATATCATCACCAGATAGTATATGCTCCGAAAATATTACTCTATCTAATTAGAACTCATACTTAGAGAATTTGGCATACAACTTCATTTCTCTTAGTCATTGTATTACAAACCTTAAGTGCTCTCGGTCTTGGAGTAAATTAATATATCATTAATGAATAACACCATAAATTTGTCAAAACAATCATGAAACACCTTATTTATCAAATTCATAAAATCATAGAGGCATTTATCAAACCAAAAGGTATTGCCACAAACCTGTAATGCCTGTATTTGGTTTTAAAAGTTATCTTTAGTATATCTTACTCTATAATCCTCATCCAATGATATCTTGATCTTAAATCAATCTTGGAAAACATATTAGCTTATCTGAGTTGGTCAGATAGATCATCAACATGAGACAAAAAAATAGTTATTCTTTACCTTCACTTTATTCAACTCTCTATAGTCAATACATATAAGGAAAGAGTCATCATTCTTTTTAACAATTAATAGAGGAACACCCTAAGAATGACTAAGTCATAAACCTTTTGTCTAGAAACTCTTGCAGTTACTTCTTTAATTCTTCAAATTTTTAGCTGGAGCCATACAACATAGGTTTTTGAAATAGGTGCAACATTAAGAGCTAACTCTATATTAAACTTTAACTCTCCTCTAATGTCAACCTTGGTAGATTAATAGGAAATATATCTAAAAACTCCCTAACTATTGACACATTATCTACATCTGGTTTCTATGTTCCATCTTATATACCACACGAGCTAAATATCCTATACACCTTTTTCTAAATAATTTTCTAACGTCATACTACTAATTATAATGATGATTTGATGACCCTTTTTAAAAACAAATTGATCACCATCATCTAAATTGAATCTTTTTTTTTTCTTTTAATACTCTATCTCCATACTGTACCTTCCCAAAAAATCTAGAATATCACATTAAAATCCAACATTTCAAAAAAAAGTAAATTGACACCCAACTTTTTTTCTCTTGAATAGTCATCACTTTTCCTTTTAAGACCTGATAAGTTATTACGTTATCTTTATCCGATAACTCTTTCTTAATAGGTTGGACAACATTACTAGGATGCAACCCAACTCTTTCTACCACCGTTAATGTAATAAATAAATATATAGCCTCTAAATCTATCAATTCATATAATATCACTAAGTGAAGTAACTGTAAGACTCGTAGCTGTATATACTACTGTTTTTGTATATACTTGTAATTAACATAATAAATAAATATTTAGTAAAATCCTTTACAAATATATATAGTATCATACACAAATTGATTGAAATAATACAAGCAGAAGTAGAAAGACATGAATCACACAATAGTGGTTGGAAACTTTGTATTATATGCAAACATAGTAGAAATCATCTTTTACCACAATTCACAATAGTACTAAACATGTACATACTACACCACAGGCATACATGATCATCATATAAGCATGCATGAGACATATACAAGCATGCAAGCCACTAACATGCTTTCTTGATCAAAATTATACTAATATCCCATTGTAGCCATAGCCAGCTCATCCCTTATCAACACCAATTTAACTGATTTACATAGAAGAAAACATAAAAGGTTGAGTGATAAATTACTTAGTAAGTGTTTTCCTAACTCTTTCTACTATAACTAATGTTTTGTTTCTTTATAGTTGTGACTGAATAAGCTTCTGTCCAAAATTTTACGTAAATGACTTTATCTGATACTTTTACTTGTTGATCAATTTGAGTTGCTATTCATACCATGATGTGAATATTATGATATGAATTATGTTGAAAACATGCTCTTTGCCCTTGAGCTGGGCTTTTCAAAAATATTTATTTGTAATGATTCAAAAATCCTAAAATAAAAGTATATACGAAAACATCATAACTGAAAATCTTTTGTACTGATTAGACTTATGAATATAGGAATTTGACATTTTGATCATATGAGCTTTAATATCCAACACATGGTTATGAATTGAAAACTATAAAACTGATAACTTATGCATACTAGTGTATATCTTTGACTATAATTGACACTAGCTCTCTCTCTAGCAACCGTGCAACTCATAAGTGCCCTTTTCATATTCACCCTTAAAACGATATTCAGAGCATCATATTTTCTATTTTAAAAACATGCATTTGGATTTTGGGATCCTTTTCTAAAAACATTAATATGACATGTCATGTCATGATATGCTCATGTTATGTAATTTATTCTTAACTTAAAGTATAATGGTGCTATGTGGGTGTTGCGTAGTGTTCTTTATGTTATGTGCTTTAAATAAAGTTATATTTGTGAATTTTACATGACGCATGGGCATGCTTGCCTTGACACAAGGTCATGCATAAGTTGTATGGTTATGTGTCTAGTCGTACAGGAAATCATGCTAACCATTATAATATTTGTAATATTTCTAGCCTTTTACAAATATAAGGTCATGACTTTGCCCTACATAGTTGTGACCTTGCTCAAATCTGGTCGTGCATGATTCCGTAAACATTACTGTGACCTTACAAAGCATAATTGAATGAGCGTGTGTCTTGCAAGCACACGATTATGCGTCTTGCTCCGCTTCACTATTTTCATGGTTGAACAAGCTTAATCCCCTTAAATTTCATCCCAAATGCAAATTAATCATCATCAACTACATTTCACATTCAATATACTTCATAGGCATAATTTTATCACATCAATAACATCAATTTCCATAATTAATCATCCAAACCTCTTTAGAATCACATATATACAAACATACATGCAAATCATGTTTTTAAATAGTAACCTTCATCATCATCCCTTTCATATTATCATTTCTTTACTCAGTCATACCATAAAAATCATAAACATGATAGAGTCATCATCAAAACTCAAACAAACAACAATCATATGCAAATAAAGCGAAGAAAAGAGGTAAGAAAAAACTTACATTTTACTATGGCTAAAAAAGCTCCTCTTTCTATAAAAATCTCACTCTCTAGCTTGATTTGAAACCTCTGGATGCTGCTCTTCTCTCTTAGGGTTGGGATTCTTTGAAAATTTAAAGAAGATTTAAGTGAAAATACTAATGGAAAAAGGATAAGCACGACTTAAGTAAGACGACTAAAGCAGCAGACACGCATGGTCGTGCTCTCTCAAGCACACGTGGTGCATGGCAAAAAAAAAAAAAAAATTCCCACTTTCTCGTGCTTCACATGAAAAGACCTCTTAATAGGGTTCATGCCTATGTCACACAAACTTTGAAAACTAACTATTTCACCCCTAAACTCTCCCAACTTTATCGCTATCATAAAATCTCACTTCTAACCGTAAATTTTAGCTTAAAAAGACAATTTTAACCCTAGGATGTTACCACAACTGACTAGTAACTACTAATGAGGTAACCTTTACTAGGTTTACTATATTGTACATACCTATATAGTAACACCTCTAGCTATTTAGGTAGTAGGTTTCAAAATAGTGGCTAAGGTTGGATGACTTTATAATATCTAGCTGAATGTACTAATTGTTGATATCAGTAGTATACATTCTACCGTAATGCAAATAAACAATCACCTAAATGTGGCCATTTACATTTTTAAAACTAAAGGAAAAGTCTCTACTTTTTACCCTTTCCTCTTTTCTATTACCTTTCTACCGAAATTTTCTTTTGTTCTTATTATCTTGGTACCCTATAATACCTAAGCCACTTTGAGAAATTGATGAAGTAGGGGCATTATAACTACCAATTTTGAATATACTATGAGACATTGATCTTATATACACCTCAGATCTCAAAGCTCGTACCAATATAATTTTATAGAAGCTAAACTCATACGATAATAATCAAAGCCAACTTTGGTCTAAGCCCATGTAGGAATTAATCCATCTTCACTCTATGAATACTTATAAAGCTAAGGGCAAATCTCGTGAAAGAATTAAATTTTGTCAAATACTTCTTGACTGAACTATTTCTTTGATGTAAGACAATAAACTCCTACACTTTATCTAATACCATATCATCTGTAAAGTACTCATCCTCAAAAGTTTGTCTAAACACTATCCAGGTCCTATTAGTCACATTTCGTGTCTCTTTAATTAGTTATAACCAAATCTAGATATCATCTTTTAGGAGAAAATTTGCATATTTAACTTTCTTTTTATTAGTTATAGGGAAATCTCTATAACACTTTTTATTGACTATAAAAATTCCTCTACTACCTCAGGATCTATAGTACCCCAAAACTCTAAAGGTTAGTGTTAGCTCATTAACCTATAAATCAACATAATCTTTCTCTATCTAGAAAGGGGCATTAGTGCCTCAATTATAGTCTTACCCTCTGATCTACCTAGGTCATGAGTAATCCCAAGAATCTGTCCTGTTAGAGGTGTTGTGTCATTAAGTTTCATAATAATTGTTGGATATTATTATGAACTCCATTGCCATCTAAACCATGGAGAGATATTCTAAGGGGTGTGAGGTCTCTTCTGTGATAGGTCAACCTTCCTTATAGTATCTTTTCACTTGTTTCATTTGTAATAGCTAACCATCACCACTAAGGTTAGCCATCTATTTCACTTACTAAACATCAGAGTATACTAAAATTTATAATAGCTAGTCTTCAAAGGCACATCCACATGGCATAAGTAGCATTCTATGAATATATTCAACTATATTCAATAATTTCTCTATAAGACTCTCAAAGTTGGAAACATAATTTAATTTTTTTTTTACACACCAAAACTAGTTTTGATACCAAAATTTGTAACCACCCCTTAGGTAAGTTATTTTTATGAAAAATATATAAGTTTCTTTTAAAAATAGTCAACCTGAGAAATATCTCTATCTTAAAAACCTAAACATTATTCCAATATTTTCAACCAAGTATTAGTCTTATCAAACAATTGGATTTTTCATCATAATTTCAACAATAAATGAAATCGAACATTCACATGCCAGAAGTAAAATTATGTTATCTGAATAATAATACTTTACTCTGTTATGCATATACTCATTTCCAAAATTAGCTAACATATATATACATTTCCAGAATAGTATATTCCTTTTATAACCAATATGCCTTGATCTTATGTCGGCGTGTGACATTTTTTAGTCACTACACCACTCATACCTAAAAAGAAACATTATAAAGCCACAAGGTGAGTATAAAGAAAAAGTACACAATAAGTAAATAAAGCTAATATAATATGATAAACGTAGTACTAATATTTTCCCTTATTATTATGACTTTAACATTTCTGCTTATTTCAACACTTCTCTGAGCATTCTAAAATATGTAAACTTTGAATATGCATAATATGATTGATATATATATATATATATATGCAAAATGTAATGCAATAAATTGTGCTATATATGCTATGCATACTTTAAGTTTCTTAAAACCTCTAAAAATTCTAAAATTCTCTAAAATTCTTTTTGAAAAATTTTTTCTTTCTCTGTTGATTGGTTTAGGCTAAAATATGAGAAACCATGACCATAAAATCTATCTTTGTTTACAGTTCTCAAACTACACATACTTTATCAGATTGTAGTAAACTCTACTCTAGGGCTACTCATTAAGAATAGATAGTGTAGGGCCACTTTGTAGGTTCCTCACAACATCAGTTATAAAAAAAATTTGTAATTGATTAACTTTTCTAAAAATAGAAATACTTTGCAATGAGAACTATGTGTAGAAATGTGACAATTGAACACATGAGTATAAACTCCGTTTATAGAACTCATGCGACTCATGACAAGATGTTCATATAAAATGCAATGTGTAGGTTAATAAGTTCTATTTTTACTATGCTTCTTTGTTCCTTTTCTAAAATCTAATTTTTGTTTCTGGTTCCAAACTCTCTATCTCTTTTTACACTAATTTCTCTTACTTTATATAGTTATCAACTCAAAATCATACTCAAGTATATAGTACATCTTTTTATGTAACAAACTTTATAGCATGCCAATTTAGTATACTAACTACACCAAAAGTATATTTATACATACAAAAAAATTATTAATAAAACAACATGTTCAAGGTTGGAACTAGCATTTTTTATCAACCTAAAATTTCTTCAGTTTAACACCATAGATCATCCTTAAATATGTATTATTGCATAATTCTATATATGGATTCAACCAACAATCGACGCATGATAAGTTTCCAAATATGGCATAATCTACATCAGACATACATGTCATAATTTCATAACCTTTCAACCTTAAATAAACTCAATTACACTCTTGAACATATAAATTGCAACATATACATATCAATTACATAACACCTTAATTGTAATCTATAAAACCTCAAATGCTAATATGGAAAATAACCTAGAGGGGGGGTGAATAGGTTATCTAAAAATTTGTCAATTTTAAAACTTTTTCCTATTCCACTAACTCAAACAAATATATAATTTCAATCAAGCACAAATAATTAAATGACTAAGAAAGTATAAATAAAAGAATAAAGGGAAAGAAATTCCTCAGCCGATTTTAGAGTGGTTCGGAGCTTCTCCACGCCTCCTACGTCCACTACTCCAAGCAACCCCGCTTGAAGACTTCTCTTTCATTAACTTCAACCCCGAAGTTATAATAGTTTTGATACAAGGGATTTCGCCCTTAACACTAGTTTTGATACAAGGGATTGCGCTCTTAACTTAGTTTTAACAGGGATTACGCCACACACTAGTTTCATGGGATTGCGCCCAAGGGTTTGTGAAAATATTACAAGAATTTGCCTCACAAGGCTGATTTACAATTTGCTCACAAGGTTTCTCTCTAAGTGTATACAAGTATGTTTGTGAGAGAAGTGTGGAGAAGAATTAGAGAATAAAGAGTAGAAGTTTTTAGGTCTGATTCTCTAACCCTTGCATCTTCAAATCATATCCAATTTATAAGAAATTGGAAGAGATAGCCGTTGGAGTGATTTGAAAGCCGTTGGAAACTTTTCTGGAAAGTTGCACGGGCGTTTCCTTTTGATGCACGGTCGTGCTTCCTTTGTTCTGCACTTTCCAACGGTCATAGTTCTCCTATCGCATGCACACACACGATCGTGTGTCCATACACGCACAATCGTGTGTTCTTGAAATTTCAGTTCTCCAGAATTCTAAAAGCTCACACGGTTGCACGTATGATACCCATACGATTAGCACACGATCAGCATTTTCCAGGTAGCACGGGCGTGTGTTGTAGCTGCACGAGCGTGTATCTAGTAATTTTTTTCTTACACGGGCACGGTTGGATATGCACGGGAGTGTGCATCCATCACTTAATTGACACACAGTCGTGTGCTCGAAAAACACACGGTCGTGCATCCTGCTTTCTTCACTCACGGACGCTCTGCACGACTTAACCAAGGCGTGTGATGCTTACACACGGTCGTGCTTCATTGACACACGGTCGTGTGTCATGCAAAATCTGCAAAAATAAAAACCTTTGGTCTTCTTTGTCATGTTCAATGCATGCATGGACCAGTTAGATATTTTAACATACATTTTTCATCAATTCAAAATTCATAGGGGTCCAACATAATCCAATCCTAGTTTTATCAAATTTTGGTAAATGTTATAGAAGTATAATTTACTTACCTTAAGCTTTGATTCTTCTTGTTCTCATTTTCACCACCTTTCTTACTTTCTTTCACTTAAATCATCATTAAAGAATATGAGTTTATGAATCCACGCACAATTCTATCAAATTTTCTTAAAATTCTTACCTTAGTTAAGAAGATTAGCTAATTTCTTTTACTTTTGTCTAAAGATCTCTTGGAAAATCCTTGGATTTGCCTTGAATTAGCTTCAAAATGAAGCAAAAATGGTGATAAATAAAAAAGAATTTGGCTAAGGGAGGAAAAGGATGAACCAAATCAATGCATCCTTATCTCTTGTATTTAATTACTAATTCTTAAATGACCAAATTGCCCTTGTCTTTATTTCTTAATTTCAACACAAACATAAGTCATTCTTGTAATTTTAATCAATTATAAAGAGTGAGGAAAGTTCATGTTGGTGTGCCTTTTAAAATAGCTAAAATGACTCTTTTTATCAAAGTGACCATTTTACCCCTTATCTTTTGCAAAAATAACATTTAAGTCCTCTTTACAATTTGTCAAGATAACCTTACCAAATATGTAAATTATTTTATGTCTTTTTATTTTAACTTGTACTCTTTCCTTTAACTCTTTGTGAAAACATCATTTTGCTCCTATTTAAAAATCTTGTTTAATTAATGTCCTTTTAGTCATTTTTCTCTCATTCTTTCAACTATAACCAACTACTCAAGACATAAATGACATTGTTAAACATACCTAGATTTCAGTATTATAAGACCATCGAAGTAGTTATCATTATATGCTTTTTTTAGGTTGTTATCTACTATGAGAACCCTTGCTTAGTCATCAATATAATCCCACTGGTCAAGGTTTTGTGGCGCAGTCAGCGTGTAGAAGAAGTTACCTGGGAGGTAGAGTCTGAGATCAGGGATAGGTTCCCCGAGTTGTTCAGGTAAATTCCGGGGTCAGAATTTTTATAAGAGGAGAGGAATGTAGCATCCCAGGTTTTTAGAAAGCCCTTAGGGGTAGAGTCTTGGGGTTAGAAATAGAATTCAGAGATAGATTAGGGGCCTAGAAGAGTTCAGGGGTGAGATAGTAGTTTTCCAGAGCTGTGTGGCCTTCGTATGATGCCTTTAGGGAGGTTTTAATCATGCGAAGCGCGGGAAATGAATTTCCTTCATTTTCCCTGGTGCACTCCCGTGCACTTTTCCCTGCACGCCCGTGCAGGTGGGTAGAAAAGAGAGAGAGATGAGAGTTTATTGCATTTCTCACCCGTTTCAGCCAGTTTCCTCTTCTTCTTTCAGCAGCTCTCAGCCCTAGACGCGAGGTTCAGTTCCCAGCAGCTCCCATTCCAGCCAGAGATCAGAGAGAATAGCTTGGATTAGAATTCCCAGCAGCCATGTCAAGAGGTAAGTGTTTCTTACTTCTTCCCGTGCTTCCAGCTTGCTTTGATGCATATTTGTTGTGGTTGGAAACGTGTGTTTCCATTTCCAGCATGTTTGGTTGAGAATATGTGATGATATATGATGTATGAGATGATTATTTCCCATCCAATAACATGCTTGCTTTGCTGGTGTGTGTGATGTGAGAGAAATGGTTGAGTTGCCATGGTGAATTCAGTAGAAGTGGATGGAAGATGAAATTGATGCATGATATGTGTATATTGAAGTGCCTTGGATGTGTGTTTGTGATTAATTTCAGTTTGGATGAGAAATTGATTGGGTTCCAGCAGTTTCAGACGCGCCATGTCTGAGCAGAACAAGGCGCACGGTCGTGTGCCCGCAGGAGCACGCCCGTGTGCCCTTGTCTCTGCAAAGGCACGACCGTGTGCACGAAGTGCACACGGTCTGAAAAGGCTGAGGACACGACCGTGTGTCCTGAGGGACACGGTCGTGTGTCCTTCTTTTTGCGTGAAAAGCACAGTAAATTCCAGAAGCACACACGCCCAGACGCACGGCCAGCACACGGTCCCGTGTGCTGGGGCACACGCCCGTGTGCCCTTGCCCAGCACGGCCGTGTGTTCTACGTGCACGACCGTGTGCCTTCCTTGCACGGTCGTGTGCCTTCCAGATTTTCCAGGAAAAGGCAGAGTTGACTTATTAAAGGTTTGATAATCCATCCAAGACCTAATAATCATCAGATAATCCAGATTTCAGCTAAGAACAGATGCATAAGCATGCATAGCACAGCATGTAGCCTGAATGAGGATCCAGGGATCCGAATTCAGTAGATTTCAGCAGTTAGAACCCAATGTATGGGTTTCAGTTTTGGGGTGAACTCGAGGAGGTATCTGTGGGACCCAGCTTTCTGACACCAGTCAGTCAGCTCAGCAGCATATCAGCAGATCAGTTTCAGTTTTCTAGCCAGTAGCTAGAATTTTCAGCCCACTTGGCCAGGATGCCGAATCCCTGTGTTCATCAGCCTGATCAGCATAGCAGGTACCTTTGGATACATTCAGATTCAGATAGACAGATGCATGCATCATCAGTCATTTTCAGTTTCCAGCTCAGCATGTCATTACACATACATATTGGCATGACTAATCAGATAATCAGAAATCAGTAATCAGATAACAGTTAATCCAGAATAATCAGATTCAACACCCGCAAGCGCATAGATGCATGTATAGGGCCGACCAGGTATGTGTGCCCTTGATTGTTGCTTGCTTGGGTCGAGGGAAGTAAGGAATGCTTACTGAGTGATTTTTATCACTCATCCTTTTCCTTCTTCCTTTCTTTTCAGGTTTTGCTGCTGGCGAGGAGCGGGTGGACTGATGCTGGCGAGGGGAGACCCCACACACACTTTCTGATGTATTTTCTTTTCAGTTTTTGGACCTGTGAGGTCTTGTATGTATTTTGTACATTTCCAGGTGTAAAGAATGTTGTACAGAAACAGTATATATATACATATTCAGCCAGTTGGGCTCATTGTACATTTCAGATTCAGTTTAAGCTTCCGCTTACAGTGTAATTAGCAGCCGAGTTCTTTTCTTTTCGTAGGATTCCCGTCTCGGGTACCCAATTTTCAGTTTATTAAAAAAAAAAAGTATTAGTCAGCAGCAGGGGTACTCGGGGCGGCAGGTCCTACATTCTACATGTCAGCCACATGAAATCTCCAAAGGCTTCTTACTATCAAGATTTGCTAGTCTTATAAATAACTGAATCTTATTTTATCTCTAGTATATCTAGAGAATTTTACTCAATAATTGAATCAATTATTCCAATGTGGTATTCTCTGAGATTTTAATCACATCTTGCTACCTTCCAACAAAATTCATTGTATTTTTTCATTCTTATCTTCCACCCATTCCCTTTTATAGCGAACCAAAACATACCTCAACATTCAATAAACCTTACAATAACAATATATCAGACCTCAATTGTAAGTTTAATGTATCAATTTCAGTTTTACGTTTTGGGATTTATGATTAAGAGGGTTATAAAATTTATATTTTACAGTTTTCTGATTTAGGGTTTAAGATTTACAATATAAATTTTATGCTTCATGATTTACTAATTTTGGTTTACAAATTTCTATATTACAATTCACTTTTTTGGGTTTAAGGTTAATGGATCAAGATTTATGAAAAATGGTTTTGGTTTTCAATTCAAAGTTTACGGTTTTCTCTTTAGTGTTTAATTGTTGGGGTTTAGGATTTCTATTTTAGGGTTTACACTATAAAGTTTATAGTTTAGGGTTTACATGTCCAAGTTTACAATTTCACGTATTATGGTTTACAATTTCAAATTTATGGTTTATGCACAAAGATTTATGTTTTAGGATTAAAGCTAATGATTTAGGGTTTCTATTTAGGTTTTAGTGTTTAGTTTTTAACGTTTAATGTTTTTACAATTTAGGGTTTTTAATTAAGTTTACAGTTTAAGATTTGAAGTTTATGATTGGATTTAAGTTTAAGCTTATAATTTAAGATTTAAAATTATGCTTAAGTTTAGGTTTAGGATTATCATTAGGTTTAGGTTTAGAGTTTAGGATTTAAGTTTAGCATCTAGCATTTAACATTAAGGGTTAGGGTTGTGTTTTAGGGTTAAAGTTACTAATTTAAGGGTTGAGTTTAAGTTTTAGTGCTTAGTTTATAAAGTTTAGGGTTTACAATTTAAGGTTCAAAATTTAAATTATACGGTTGCAATATTTGTTTTATTGTTTTAAGTTTTAGTTTTTTAATATATGAGATACAATATTAGATAAATAACAATATAACCTATCACAATATATTAATTCGGTAACTACTATAAATTTTACTTTGGTTAAATAAATACTTTATTGACAATTTTTTAGTTTCTTAAAACATGATAAATAATCAATTAATTCTTATAAAAAATATCAGTATACCCCCATATAACAAATTTTTATTTAATCTTCTAACATAGTAAATAATCAATTAATCCTTACACGGTAAAATATCAATATACATATATGATAAATTTTCATTTAATCCTTCAAAATTATAATCAGTTAACTCCTAAATATTATATAAACTATCAATATACCTCCTATCACAAAATTTGTTTCACTCCAACATAGTTTAATGTTAATTAGCTCTTGTACGATAAAATATTAAGTGAATATCTATACATCGTTATTGACCAAATTTTATATCACTCTCTATACTTATAATAAGACCCTTTTAGATCCTTAGTTTTAATATAAATTAAGTTTTAATTTAAATTTCGTGTAATTATCAAACTTCCTTCCTTGAACTCAAAATAAACAAATTTAAAACTGTAAGTGTGGTGTGTCTTTCTTTTTTGTGTAAAAGATGAATTTAGGTTAAAAAAATGTGAAAGATAAAAATGTCATTTTGATAATTAATATATAAAAATTATTAAAATCGGTAAATATGGTGCAATTTATTAAAAGATATTGATAAATTGATTTTAGCAAAATTACCAAAAAATTTTGATTTTAGCAATATTTAATTTTGTTTTTTCCCAAATGAATATCATAACGGCGGTGATAAAACTCGCTAGGGAAGATAGGAAATCTTGAAGGCAGGGAACCATCAAGTTCGAAAGTGGAACGTAGGGAGTGAAATGGGAAGAGCGACAAGGATATTGAGTAAAGGGCGTAAGGCTATTGAGGATTTAAGTTTGCTCAAAGTCTTGCAGTCTGAGATTACGCACGAGCTCTCCTCCAAACGCTTTCCGGTTATTTTTATTTTATATTATTTTCAAAATCCTTTCCCTCTTTATAATTTTGAAGATGGGATTCAATATTTTTTAGTGCGATGATGATTATAAATATCTTCCCTGATAAATGAATTGGAAATTGTTTGCTTCATGTAGATTAAATAAGAGGGCATTTTTTTACGATGCTAAAAGCTTATGTTCAAAATGGAGCATAAATAACCAGTGTACCCATAAACAAATGGATTTCCTATAATTGTAATGTCAAATATCAGGTAATTTTGTCATGCTCAAGCTGGCTATGCCTTCTATATTTTAACCTTGGACCATCTAGTTACTACATAGAGAGTGAAACTTAGTGTTTCTTGTAAATGAATTTGAGAAATTTTTGAACGTTTTCTGATTATATGTTCGTCAATGTATTCGCAGGACATTCACAATGATCCCCTTGGGGATTTTAAACTGGAATATGACGCACCACAGTCCCAAGATGTGGTTTTGCGGAGGAAATTTGAATCAGGAGATGAAATTGCAGTGTCAGCTATGCTGGGGCAGGGGACCTTTGCGAGAGAGGGTATTTTTCCAAGGGAAGTTTTGATGAAAGTGTGTGTAAAAAAGCCAGGGTTGAGCTCAATATTGCAGTTTGATTGCGGAGTTAGTGAGATCGATAGTGGCAGATCTGAGTTTGACATCCATAATGCATGCTATCTTGAATCTGCATATTGTCCTCGTCCTTCAGTCTACAGAGGCCCTTTGTTCAGGTAAAATTTTGTTGTGCTTTAAACAGAACTAGCGTAAATTTTCATGACCTGAATAAACTTTGTTGTTTATCAATAGTGTTGACTGCTTATTCACTTAGGCTAAATAATAAATAAATTATATGATCTGATTTAAAGAAAAAGCGTTTAAGACGAAAACACTGCAAAATGTTCTTTGGTTGATTTTTCTCATGTTCTTCTGATACTCATGCTTCACTCCACTATCCAATGTTGCTCAATAAAAGAGGCCTTGCTAGGATACAATTGGGTTCTCTTTAGCTTAGTGCTATACATTGTTTAGGAAATTACCAAGTGAGATGTTTCTTGTGTGTTTTTGCCCCTCTTCAAAGATGGCCAATTCAAAGGAAACCTCCTAGGAATTAGAATAAAGAGTTTTTCTTCTAATGTTGTTCACATGGTGAAGGCACAAGTTTGGTATGGCTATTTGGTTAAATGAAGAACTTTTTGTTGCGTACCCTATTGCTTTCCAATGATTCCATCGCTGCAACCACATACAGTGGAGTTCCAGTAATTCTCTAGCCTCCTTCCCGGTTCAGTCTCTCACGCACACCAGGATATCCACCTCCATAAAAGAAGAAAATGAGTGTTGTCTGACAATCAACTACCCAGATACTCAAATCCAGCAAGGGCTTTAAGTAACCAAATCAGTTAGACCTGAAAACAACCAGCAATCAAACGAGAAATAAAATAGGAGAAAACAGCAGGAAGAAGTTAATGCAATTCAGCGGATGTATTGCTCATTTATCATCAACCATTACAACTATTCATTAAAATATGCAAATCCAGAATCCAAATTGAAAACAATTCAATACTGGCTTTTGAGAGGCCAGTCTTCTCCAAATAAAACATGATTTCAGTTTAACAATTCTAGATAATTCCCAGCCTCTCCATTCTCTCCACTCCCTTTTTATACACCCTCTAACTGTTTCTCCACTCCCCTTCAATCCTAGCCAGCCGTGTTTCACTCTCAAGAGCTGGTGGAAAGGACATCCCTGGTACACTCTTCTCCACTGCTGGATTTTCTTTATTCCTCTTCCCCTTGGGCCTGCATGTAACCCATAGCATGTAGGTGGGATGGTTCAGGTCTTGATATGACCTAAAGATAATTTTGTTGTAGTTATAAAGAAGTTTAAATGTCTCTCATTTTAAAGGTCACTTTTGTACAACTTGTACTGAAAATCAGGTCAACATGAATAATGGTACCCAGATTAGAGTTGGCTTTGGTTTCTTTCTCCCCTAACTCTTTCATTAGCTTCCTTTTTATATATTTATTTCTCTATAAATGTAATGCTCCCCAGCTAAATAGGTACATTTGTTCGATTCTTTCAACGCCTCTGCCTCTTCTTTGCTTTGTTTTTGTAATTTACATTTTTTGGATGTACATTATGGTATATTCTTTCATTAATGTAGTATGGGCCTTGACTTTGAATTCATTTTGATTACTTTGCTAAGTTGGAGGAGAGAAAGGTTAACTGCTTGAGTAGATAATTATTTTATCAATTTTATGCCAATAGAGTGTCATCGTATCTAGTTTTGTTGGTCTTGATATTGGATTCTTTGAAACATTAAATTGAACTTGTTGCATCATGGTTTGTGAGGTACTTAAGCCCAGCAACATTTAAGTCATTATTGTGTTTGCAAAAAAACTATACAACTTATCATCATTGGTGCGTATCAAATATGGTATTCGATCAATTTGAATTGGATGTCATTTCTGTGCTTTTCCTTACAAGAGTGTATTGAAGAAACAGGGTATAGTAATAGAGGGGAAGATTGCTATTTCTTATTAATGATATCTAACGGTGTTTATCATTTTTTTAATTTTTATTGTACAATAAATTAAAATTTACTGCTATAGATGCTGAGACATGTAAACAAGAAATATATAAAATTTTTCAAGTTATATTTCCTTTTATGAATTCCTCCTTTTCAACTTTTTTCTTTAATTTTACTGCAGACATGAAACTTTTCTCTCTCAGTGTAATGACTGACCCAGCCATGTTATAATCACTTGATGCTGGTTTTGGTTTCTGTAACTAGCATGACAGAACTTTTTTTAGCTCAATTAAACATCGTTTTCTATTATATTGCTCGGAGTTTCATTTCAGTTCTTAATCAGATATTTGTCTTGTTAATTGCAGCACTTTGGACCCTCAGTTACAGGATGCACTCAAGGAATATCTAGTTACCAGAGGAATTGGAGAAAGTCTAACTAACTTCCTTCTCCTCCACTTACACAAAAAGGAGCAAGGCCAATATGTGAACTGGTTGCAAAAACTTGAGTCTTTGGTGGCTAAAGGCGAGTGATCTATATTAGATATCAATGAAGGGTTTACATTATATCTTTCACTTCTTTGCAGTTGCCCTTTTTATATTTGAAAAGGATTGTAGCTGAAAATAATTAAAACTGAGCTAAAATTCTAATTATTGACCAAAATTTTACACATTCAAAGAGTTATATCATCATCTTGAAATTGGGATATTTTTAATCAAGTCAGAGCTTATAGTTTGCAGCAACAAATTACTTTCCATGTTTTTTATACAAGGAACATAGTTTTATCATTGCCTTAATGAACTGCTATAATTTGCTACATTGATTATTGGTGGAGCTCATAGTTTGCAGCAACGAATGAGTTATTTTTTAGCTTTTCTTGTTCCTTTGACACAGTTATTTTTTGTGGTATATTTCAGCATGAAGCCGTTTAAGATTGCTCATTTCTCTTTCCCTTGCATTAATTTTTTTTTTCCTCTTTACATTTATATCCCACATGTTGCAAATTCAAATTAAACCCTTTATCATGGTGAAAACCTAATTTAATTGCAATGCTTCAATCATGGTAAAAAGAGGTGTTTTTGATTATATATTAATTGTAGGAAAATTGTCAACGAGTGTCCTTAGAAACGTATGTTAAGTACAAATAGGCCAAACATTAGTGCCCACCTAAGATTTGATGAAAACAACTGTCACCCTTAAGTTTGAAAAGTCAATTTCCTATCCCTTGTTAAATTTGTAAACAAATTATGTTATACATATATTTTTTTATAAAATTGCTGAAAATACAAAAAAGCCCCTAATTTAAATAACACTTTACCCCCATATTTTTCTTAAATAATTTTTATGTCCTAATTTATATTAATTTAATTAAAAATAATAAAAAATTTACTAATACAAATATGAATAGGGATGCCAATGATATATAAACATATTTTTGGGATACATTTTAAGTTAAAAAAAATATTAGGATGGTAATAAAAATTTTTAAAAGTTCTTTTTAAATTAAAAAAATTTGAAAGGTTTTTTTTTTTAACATTTTATTAATTTTTTAGTTTTTCATTAATTTATTATTATTATTTTATTAGTATATTAATATGATTTTATATTTTAAATTATTTATAAAATTCATTTTATTTTTTTAATTTTTATTCAAAAAGATAAAAACACCTCTCTAACAAGTTAAATTTAATAATTGATCATTAAATTTAATAATTGACTTTGGTCAATAATCGGGCATTTGATTTAAAAAAAAAAAAATTTTGTGGGAATTTGTCATTTAGGAAACCTTAGGTGGAAATAAGTTATTTGGCCTAAAAAAGAAATATTGTCGTATATTTGTGTCAAAATCTTTTATATCATGTTATAGTTTACGTTTTAAAGTCTAATATTTTTGTTTTGGGTTTACAATTTAGAGTTTACAGTTTAAGATTTATAATTTAGAGTTTGCATTATAAGATTTATGATTCAAAAGTGACAACTTCTTATTTATAGTTTACGGTTTGAAGTTAATAGTTAATTGTTAAGGGTTAAGGGTTTTTGCCTTTCAATATCTTATTAATTTTATAGTTTGTGTTTTAAAGTTTAGGATTTACTGTTTATGATTAACATTTCAAGGCATATTGTCTAGGTTTACAATATTAAGTTTAAAGTTTACAATTTAATATTAACAGTTCATCGTATCAACATCCACCTTATATATATAATAAATTCTATTTATCCTCAAATATTAGCATTATGTAAATCCTGTAGACCACATGCAAAATTATCATTTAACCTTACCCACCTGTCAATTTAAACCTCATATATAAAAAATTTCAACATATCAACATTCACTCTATGTATATGTTAAATTACATTAAATCGAAGACGACCTCATGTGGCCCCCTGAATTGTTTTTTATTTGTGAATTTATAAATTTTTTTGTAAAATCCTTTGAATTAACATTATTTTTATAAAATTAAGTTTAAATTTTAATCTCATATCTCTACGAAAAATACCAATTTTAATAACAAAGAAAGATGAAATAGACTTTCTTAATTGTAAAACACTAACTTTTTTTACTGTATAAGAAAAAAAAAATTTTAACAGAAGTTTTTAATCTTATAGAGTAAAAAATGACTCAAACTTTGTTTATTATATTTCAACATTAACATTTAGCTCAGTTTTTATATATTTTAATTTTAATTTTCAATTAAAATACTTATTCTATATTTAATGTTTCCATTTATATTATATTAATAAAACTAATTTTATTTAATCCATCAACTGGGAGCATGACAATGTTCAATATTTTTTTTTTTTGCACTATACAATATTGAAATAAATTGATAAGTGAAACTAGTTATTTATTATAAATACCACTATTATCTTTACTCTTTAATTAATATTAATTTTATGAATGTAAATTTTATTCATTATCAAGGTATTTTAGTTTAATTGAAAGTTTATATATTTTAATTTGATCCCTTAATACAAATTTTGGTGACCATCACTGCATTAAACACTCCATATTTATCGTCTTTGTCACTAAAGCTTATCCTCCCAATAATTGTAACAAAATTTAAGTTCTTACTAAAAATATGTATAAATACCTAAATTAATGAACTTTTGTTAATGCTCTAAAATATACAATATTAGAATTTCAACAAAGTGAGAGTTTTAGAGAATTAAGGAAATTGTGTGTTTTAATTATTTCATAATGGAAGGCTTACATAGAAAATAAGGAATAATTAGGGGTAAGTTTGTTATTTTAATTATAATTTTTGGTCGGTTTTGCTAAAAATTACAAAAAAAAAAAAAAAAAAACCCCATAAACTTAATTCAAAAGTTTAAAAAATTTACTTCAGACCCTATATACGTCACCACATGTGATGTATATGGTGAATCTAGATTATGTGTGCTAATAAAAAACTGTGCGTACTAGGCAAATCACCCCAAAATCACTTTGAAAACTACCCAAATCCTTTCCATCCATATATTCAACTTTCTCTGTCATTATCCCGACTACAAATATCATCAATTTTGGTTAAAAAGTTTGAATTGACAAATCCAACCCATTTTCGAACCAAACCGAAATAAATGTTCATTTTTCTTTCGATTTAACGTATTCAATATAAAATAAACCTAGTCACTCATCAATTTACGCCATTTCACTTGCTAAAATAGGTCGAAATTGGTTGGAATCTGTCACTATACATCGATATGCATTATTTTTGTCACCTATGCGTTTTAAGTATGCATGGCATATTCAAAATCAATGATTCGATATTACATGTACTATGAGTGCTGCAATTGTTTAGGTATGTGTGATTTTTTTTTTTAGATTTGTAAAAAAAGAAAAAATGAACATTTTTGTTTTTCGTGTTTAAATTTTGATTATTGAAATTAATTTTCCAAAATTTTATTTATTTTGATGAATGAGATTTCAATTACAAAGCCAAAAGCCGATATTTATTGAAATGACAAATTTTTATTTGTTAAGTTTAAAAAAAAAACCAAATTTTTGTTTATCTGTTAGAAGTATAATAATTAATTTTAAGAATCAAAGAGTATTTATATTATTTTATTTAAATATAATGATGAAAATATATTTAATATATAAATATTTTTTTTTAAATTTAATAAAAATAAATAGATAATTTTATTTCTTATTTTAAAAATTATAATATTTACTTATATTTTTAAAAATATTTTATATCCTTAATATTTTATAATATGATATTTAGGTTCCAAACTTTTTAGAATTTAAAAAACCTCTTAACATTAAAAAAACTATTTTTTAAATTTAAGAATCTTAAAATTTAAAAAATATATATATTTTTGTTCAAATATATATTAATTTATTTTTTTAAAGCTATATTTTATTTGAATATATAATTATTTATGATTAAATTTTATTTTTATTTACAACAACCATTTATTTTTTAATTTTAATTGATATAAAATATTAAGACCTCGCCTGCCCTAAACCATTCATTGTTTTCACTCAGACCTGATAAGTGTTCAGCTCCCTGATTTCCTACGCCCCAGAAGAAAATGGAGACAAAGCCTTCAGAGATCAGCTGCTCTAAAATGTTCGGTGGTTTCAACAAAAGATACAAACATTTCAGCCCAACACTTGGCTGTTTCATGACTTTCCACATCTATTTCCCTCCTTCTCCTTCTCCTTCTCATAAATTCCCCGTAACTTTTTTTTCTCTCTTTTCTTTAATCTCATGCATTTGCACTCACCAATACGATGTTTCACTTAATAGTCAATCTTCAATTCGAAATGCTTTATCCTGGCTGTTGTTTCTTTTAAAATCGACTAGGGTTTTACTGTTCTCAAATGGGATCTATTGTTTTTCTGAAAATGTTATAATATTTATATGCTCCTAAATTAATATTCGGGTGAAAATTTTCAATTACTAGTTTTCGTTTATTTTTTCTGATTGTTTATTTTTTGAAATTCATAATTTTGTGAATTGCTTCACATCTATACTAAGCTGATTGTGACAGGTTCACCATCTTTAGCTGTATAGATTCTGTATTCTTACGAGTTACTTTTTATTTTTCTTCTATTTTGAAAATTTGGTTCACTTTTGCGACTCTTTGCAACAGTGATAAATCCTAAGTTTAGGTGTGTATGGTTAAATGAGAACTCTCGTCTCACAACGCCAGTGAGAATAATGATAAACTGTGTTAAGATATTTAGATTTGTTTAAATTGTTATTGAGATTAGAAAATGCTAATGATCTTGATACTATGCATGGAAGTAAATTCTGGTTTGTTGGTTTTTATGAAATTATTTTCTAATCCTATTGCTTTCATTATTTATTAGGTACTTTACTGGCTCTCAGGGCTTACCTGCACGGATGAGAACTTTATTATTAAGTCCGGAGCACAGCGTGCTGCTTCAGCTGAGGGTGTTGCTCTAGTTGCCCCTGATACATCTCCAAGTCAGCCCTTACTCCCTAAGTCTTGTGCTTTTTTAAGAGCAATTCCACTGCTATTCAATTTTATTAGTCATTTGGGGATTTCCTAATTGGTTACAATTCTATTTTTTCCTCTTTTTGCTTGATTTCAATGTGAGATGTGGGTCAGCTTTAGCATGGTTGTGCTCTACTAGACTGGGAATACCAAATTGATCTGTCCAAGTATTCTGGTCGTTAAAAAAGTGTGACTAATATTAAAAATTTAAACCTTCACAGCATATTTAATATCATCTTTTTTTGAGCAAGAATGGAGCTTTATGGTTTCTGTTTGGTTTTTATGTAAATTACTCATAATCCCTAAAGGCTTTAAACTCCCTTGTACTGTTCTCCAGCTAAGTATCGTTTGAAGGACAAGTAAACCATATAAAGCCTCTAAATTTGTTTTATCAGTCCATTACAAAATTGACCAAGATGGCCGCAAAATTTTGATCCTCAGATCATCTCTCCTGAAAAGAAAAATTATAAATGAAAATTATAACGTCTTTGTTAGGATGCTCTGTTGCACTGTTATATTAATGTTGTTAACTGAGCTAAATTTCTCTTCTTGTGGTTGTTTGTGCCATTTCTCATTGTTATTGACTTCATGTGATTATTGATTATCTTGCAGGAGGCCTCAATGTGGAAGGAGAGGCGGATAGCTGGGATTTTGGTGTAGGTATGCGTTATGGTGTTAAAATCTTGTGCTTTTTGACTTTGATTTATGCATGCTTAGGTTTTTATTGTTTAACTGTGTTGATTTTAATATAATGGTTTGATTTACAAAGGAATATTTTTTCTCAACTTGTGAGACCACCATAATAACAAATGTAGCAGGAATTATATATTTGATTTGCAATATCTACAACCCTAATATGAAATTAGCCTGTCTTTACCCTGCTCCAATTGCTTGCTGTTATAAGTTGGACTTGTTCCATTTTTTTAACTTCAAACTCTTAGAGAAGAAAAGGAAGAAGGAAAGAAAGAACACAGAAGGTTTGAAGGAGCATGGTCTTAGTTCCTGTTTGTGCTTAGGCATGAGAGGAACCTGTGAAGCAGCATGATTTCTTCCACCAAATTTTACAGTGAGCTTACACATGCACTAGTTTCTGTTACTTTCAATCAATCCTGCTTGTTATTGCTTGTTAACATGGCCAAGATATTGTCTGGGAGATCAACTGAGGATCAAGGTTTTGAGTTGCAATTTCTGGAGCTGTCACTGAGTTTCTTCTCTTTTTTTTTTTGTTCATATAGGTGCAGGATTTTATCTTAATGCTACACAAGAGAAGTGGAAAAACTGGCGTATGTATGACTATGTTGTCAAGGAGTTGCCCGAACTTCTGAGTGACAATTTTCCGCAGCTTGATACATCCATGGCATCCATATCTGGTCACTCGATGGGTGGGCATGGTGCTTTGACAATCTATCTGAAAAACCTTGACAAGTATAAGGTTGTTGATTTTTAGATTTAGTTTTTATCACCATACAGTAGTTCTGCTGTTTTTTATAGTTGATTATTTGGAATCATAATGTTGGATGAAGTTAGTAGATTGTCTCACTTTGGTTTTCATTTGGATGGACTATAATTGATAGTTCATAATTCTGAGATGACACGTTCATCTTATTCTGGCTCTCTATTCACTTGTTTCTGTTTGTTGATCTTTTTCAGTCAGTATCTGCCTTTGCACCAATTGCCAATCCTATAAACTGTCCCTGGGGCCAGAAGGCTTTCACAAATTATCTTGGTAGCAATAAAGCTGAGTGGGAGGTAAGGTTCTGAATGATGTGATAATTGTACGTTACTATTACTCATGGTGCCTTAATTGTGATTTATGAAGTTTTGAAAATGCAGGAATATGATGCCACTTCCCTTGTTTTGAAGCACGTCAATGTGTCCACTACCATTTTGATTGATCAGGTAAGACTGTGATGTCTTCCATTTTAAAGTGCACTAGGCATGATATAGAAGGTTGTCTGTTTGAAACTTCTATTTCATAGCCTAAAATATTAATTATCCTTGGTTTTGCTATGCTCTTTTGATATATCTTTAGATATGGTACCTTCTCCTGAATTGGGGAAAGTCAAGACCTTGTATTTCCTCTTGGCTTTCATATAACTTGTGATCTCTTCTAATCTAGTAATGCTTGTGCAGGGGGAGGATGACAAATTTGTGCTCGACCAGCTACTACCACACAAGTTTGAGGAAGCATGCAGGAGTGCCAAGGTTCCTCTCTTATTGCGACTGCAGCCTGGTTATGATCATTCATACTTTTTCATTTCCACATTCATTGATGATCACATCCGCCATCATGCTCAAGCTCTTAATCTGTAATTGCGTTATTTTGAGAATTTGGAGCGCTGGATGCCATGTTGATGAAGCATGGACTATTATGCCTCTATTAGGTTATTTTGTGTGTAGTGCTTTTTGATAATATGAAGTGAATATTCTCCAATAAACAGAGTTGTGTATTGAGATAATAATACCCCATAATAGGAGATTTATCAACCAAATTGCTTTGAACCAAACAGACTGGTTACTACATACCAGAGTTGTAACAATCAAATGAATTTGAAATCTCAGTAAACTAATTGCTGTTTAATGTACCATAGTGTCTGGTGTAGCATTAAATTAACAATAAATTAAAAACATTTGTAGCCTCATTGTTTTTCTGCATATGGTGTAGAATTGTGAGGGAACATCATCATACTTTGTTCTGATGCTTAGTTGCTGCTATTTACCTTTCATCATCATCCCTATGCTTAAGTGCATGTCCCACACCAGCACATTAATACTATCATGTAACCCAACCCTGCCCAACCCAACCCAACCCAACCCAAAAACCAACACTAGATGTTTCAATTTCGTGTCATAGAATGCAATAAATTCGCATCAGCTCTATTTCCAAGGAAAGACCCCCAACCATACCGTCTTCATATCTGGTAATGGGTTCTGCATTACATCTAAATTTTATATTTAGAAGTACATCCAAATGTGGGAGTAAGCCTATCTATACATATCAACATTCTAACGTCGATAATGAATGATGAGGCTTGCTTATGTTGAGAATGGCATGTCTCTGTTCTTTTGATTTGGAAGATCTGTGATTTGTTCACATAACTAATGGACAAGTTTTGAACAGACTGCGGATGCTCATCTCATGAATGTCCGCGTGCCAATTGCAAGCTACCTGCAAGTTATTTGTGCGTGATTCTGTCAAGTGATTGTTTTATGTATGTACATATATTCTACGCAATGTTAGAAACGCTTATATAGTGTGTGGATAGAAATGATCCATATTGTGTATATGTTGGATTTAGAATGGATGTAGTCAGGTTTTTCTGAGGAAGACTATTTAAGCGCCTACATACGCGTCTGAGTCATCTGTTGATGGAGCACATTACTCTTGGTTTCTACAAGAGAACGCCTGGAGCGATTTGAAGTTGAAAGTGGATAACGAGAATGGTCCATAGACGCATCTATGCGACACATGTCCACGGATCGATTGGTAGAATAATTTAAATCTTATTTTTACTAAATATTCTTTTTTGTTGTTTCCATTAATTCTTTTTTTTTTTTTTTTTTTGCAGGGCTTTATTTTATTTTCCTTACTTGTTTAAGAGTGTGTAAGTTGTAATATCAAATTTAATTGCATTTTACTGTTTTGTGGATAAAATTTTGCTGCTTTAATAGTTGATTGGATTTTTATCAATTATGTGTTTAATGGGAATCTAATCAAATTTAGTAAACGTTATTAAAATGAACCACTTGAGTGGATATTAGCCCTTAGATCAAACGATATAGGTACTTAACACATTTGTACCGTCATACCCAACTCATTGAATTCATGCATTGGGTAGATAAGAATGATTAAGCCTTTTACAAATAATCCATAAATTGTTAATCTTTCATTAATGAATAATTTGTTGAGGCAATTCATAAGTAACAACTCTTTTTTAAGAACCTTGTGATAGACCAAAAACCTAATCATACATTCCTTCTTGGTCATATCTAAAGTAACTACCAAGAGTAGAGTTTGTATTGGTTTGATGTGATAAAAATTAATGTCATAGAATAAATGTTGTAATTTTTAAAATAGGACATGCACATCCTATCTTTCTCTTATGTCTCTAGATATAATTTCTTCTCTCAACTCTCTCCCATCGATTAAAACTCGAGGTTACTAAATTTTCTTTTAAAATTTAGAATAGGTAGTTATCAATTAATTTCCTAGAGATTATACAACTAGAAGATAAAATGATATAAATTACTTGGAGACTTGAAAGAGGAGAAGCAATATACTTGAAGTCTTGAAGAAAAAGAACCTAGGTTGATTAGTCGTTTCCCTTGGCTTAGGGCCCAACATTAATTATAACTCGTACATCGACATGTTTTATTTATGCCTTGTAGTATGCACATTTTGGTTTTATTTTTCGAAAATATTACCTTACATGTGAACTAAAAATTGATAAAACCTAATTAAAAACCTCTCGTTATATGTTAAGTCAATTAAGAAGTCTTCTAATATAATATTGTCAAGACACACCCTTATTCATGGAACCTTGTTCACCAAAATGAAGGATGCACTTTTACCAAGCAGAAGACTGATTATTGGTGATATTGGGTTAGACTTAACTAATAAATCTTACTTTTTTGACAAAGCGAAGATGAAATTTATATCAATACTGAGAACCACAATTAAGACCTATATGCTTTTGTTGATTGGTTTGATGACTTATATATTCAGGTACCTTGGCTTGTCCTCCAAAGCGAAAATAATGGGAATGTTTAATAAAATCTTGATTAAATGAATTGAAATAAATAATTAATTTATTCTTGTCTATTTTTTATAGATCATATTCACCATGACAAATTCAAACTCATTACATCCAATACTTTAAAAAAAAAAAAAAAGAGGTTGAAAGGTGCCAATTTTTGTGTTTGGTCAGGAAGCTTCTGATTGTCTTGCACCAAGAAAATAGGTTATATATTGTCAAGAAAGAAATTTCCTTAAAGTCTGGTCTCAATGCCATTGTTGAAGTCTATAATGCTTATAAAAAGTATCTCAAAGATTGTGTAAAAGCACAATGTCTCATGCTACTTCCATGTCATTCGAGTTGTAGATACAACATGAAGATATGGATGCCAAGTCCATTATTCTTCACCTTTATGAGATTCACCAACCTTAAAAGAGGTTGAACTATTATTAGATGATGTAGACTTGTTTAATTGTAGATACACAAGGGTGCATAAGCAAACACTCATGTAGTTAAGATGATTGGTTACATCGAAAGGTTAACCAACTTAGAGTTCCTTATGGACAACAAAGTGGCTTTAAATCTTATGTTAAACTCTTTCCTTCCTCCTTGGTTAATTTTTGTTATGAATTTTAACCTTAATAAGAATGAGTGCTCTTTGGTTGAGCTATTTGGCCTGATTAGGACTGCTGAGTAGAATATGAATAAAAAGAAGGTAAGTAAGTATTGATCGTTGGTGTCAGACACAAAGCCAAAGACTAATGCCAAGGCTTAAGTCTAAGCCCAAACCCAATCTGTTTTATAACCCACTGGTCATATGGGGAAAGGCTAGGTGGTTTACTTTTTCCATGGTAGATTAAACCTTGAGCATAAGAAGAAGAAGTCAATTACTTTTACTTATGAAACGTATGGTATTGAGATTAACCTTACTCCTAAATCATCTTGAGTTATAGAGACAAAATGTGGTATTCATAACACTTTTGATATGCAGGGACAAAGGTAGAATAGATCACTCAACTAAGGAGATGTAAACTTATTTGTTGGGAATAAAGTAAGAATTACAACTCTAGTTGTATAACTTTTTTATTTATCTTTGCCTATTAGGCTTATATTACAATTTAAAAACTGTTATTATGTAATTGTTTCTGGAAATTTAATTTCTATACATGTTTTAGATTAAAAAAAAAAGAAAGAAAGGATATTCTTTCTTGATTACTAATGGTATTATAACTATCAATTTGAATGATATTTTTTATAAAACAACATAAATGGTTAATAGTTTATATTTCTAAATTTATATAATACTATTATCAATGTTAATACAAGTTGCATATTAAGATTAATAGACTGAATATCACATATATGTGACATTATAGGCCTGGGCACATAGGTTTGAAACGTATTTCAAAACTTTAGTTGATTTAGATTTTATAGTCATTTGACTTCTATTTTTATGATAAATGTGAATCACGTCTTATGGGCAAGATGACCAAGTTATCTTTTACCAGTAACTGTAAGAGGAGGACTAAACTATTAGACATTATACACAACGATATGCATGGACCTATAACAGTGTATAACAAACATGGGGAACTTTATTTTGTTACATATACTGATGGTTTCAATAGATATGGTTGTGTGTTTTTGATAAAACACAAGTATAAATGCTTTGACAAGTTTAAGGAATTCAAAAACAAAGTAGAAGAGCAACTTGATAAAAGTATTAAGATCCTTTGAAGTGATCAAAGAGGAGAGTACTTGAGTATTGAATTCAGTAAGTACTTGAAAGAACATGGTATAGATTCACAACTTACACTTCCTAGTATACCATAGCATAATGATATATCTAAATAAATGAACCAAACCTTGATGGATATAGTTAGGTCGATAATAAATTTCAGTGAACTAGTTATGTTGTTCTAGTATTATGTTTTGGAGACGATAACATTCACACTAAAATGTATCCTATTCAAATTTGTTGATTCAATTCCTTATAAGTTGTGGACTTTCTGAAAACCTAATCTTGATTACATAAGGGTTTGGGGTTATGAAGCTTATGTTAATAAATTAACTGAACGAGTTGAGCTATGAAGCTGATAATTATGTATTTATATGGTACCTAAAGGAAACTAAATGTAACATCCCAACATTAGAAATTTCTATTAGGCTGTTAATTTGGGGTTAGAATGAGAATTAATAAGAATACTAGGATTATGAGAGAGTTCAGGGGTGAAATAGATGTTTTTTAAGAGTTTAGATGGTTTGTACATGTATCATGTTAAGAGGATTCTCATGTAAGCATGGGAAAATGGCATTAGTGTAATTTTCCTGTCATGCACGACCATGCATGTTAAGGCGCACAACTGTATGCGTAGTCTGAGTCGACGCCATACTTTAAGTTATGCTTATCTCGTTTCCAACTTATTTCCACCCAAAGTTTTCCTTCACTTTCCAGAGAATAGCAACCCTAGAAGAGAAAATCAACATCCAAGAACTTTCAATCAAGCTAGAGAGTGAGATTTGCTTTGAGAAAGAGATCTTGCTTGTTATGGCTAGAGGTAGGTGTTTCTTACCTCTTTCCCTCTTTCTTTTGATGTGTTTAATGCTTGTTGTGTTGATGGGATGTTGATTCCAATATGCTTGTGAGTTCCTTTGCATGTTTGATGATCTTGAGTTAATGAGAATAATGATTATGCATGTATGATTGATATATATATATATATATATATATATATATATATATATAATGATATGTATGTATATGTATAATTTTGAGATGGTTGGGATGATGAAATATGATAATTGATGTTATGTTCATAATATGTTTGTGCTTATGAAGTGTTTGAATGTTGAAAAGTGATTGATAATACTTAATTTACATTTGGTATAAGATTGGATATGAATAAGCATGATTAACCTTGACCATATTGAAGTAAAGAGAGATATATGATCGTGCATCCATAACACACAGCCGTATAACCTTGCTTTACATAGTCACGATTGTGTTCATGGTCTTATGCATGACCTATGATATAGGGGCACGATCATGCATGTTTATGTCATAGTCGTGCATATGCAGAAAATAAGAAAAAAATAAGAGAAATCACAAAAGCTAGCACGCCCAGGTTGTAAGATAGACACGACCTGTACACGTATCTGCACGATTGTGTATATGGTCATGCACGCTAGTGCGTGAGGCAGAAATGAGAAATTAAGCATGAAACAAGCATAATGCATAGTAAAGCCTATATAATTGATATAATTCAGTACAATAAGATAAGATAAACATATAGTAAAGCCTATATGTATATGATCCATCATATACATATCATGATATGACATGCCATACAATATTTTTATAAAGGGATCTAAGGATCCAAATATATGTTTTTAGTAGAAAAACATGATATTTGAACATCGATTTCAGGGATGAAGATGAGGGGGCACTTTTGAGTTTTCGTACACCTAGTTATGAGAGCCAACATCATAGTCCATAACCATACTAACCACTATATATAAACATATGCTGGTATGCATTCAGCTAGTAGCTTAGGGTTTGATGATCAGATGAGTAGTTATCAATATTTTATACATATATTAGTATTCATGTTTTAGATTCAGAGGCAACACGTGTCTTGGACAGTTTCTAGCATATGTTTATATAGGAAACTCACATAGTCAAGGTATCGAATCCTTGTATTCATCAATCTGCACAATATAGTAGGTATCTTCATATACACAGTTTTCACATGTAGTTTTCAGACCTCAGTATCATATCAACTTTTTTTTAGATATTTTAGGATTTTCAGATCCAACAACAGTATTTTAATAAAGTAATTTTCAGAAAGATATTTCTAGTAAACAGGCCAACGCTTAGACATAATTTTAGCATACTTCATAGCATGTCATTTTCATATGACATATACAGTAGAACATGATTCAGTTTATGAATAATCAGTGAGAAATAGTAAACATTACAGTAAATATTACACGTGTTGATAAGCGAATCACAAGATAAAAATGCCAGCACAAGATATATACTTCAGAAGATTATATACGTGAGAACCAATTTGGTTTCTTTTCAGTGTGTATGCTTTTTAGTTATCTGATAGTGGTGAGTTATTCTCAGAGGAGGATTGGTTTAGGATCAGAGATAGAAAATGCTTACTAGATGAACTTATCACTCACTATTTACTTTCTTTTCTCTTACAGGTCAGTGTAGTAAAGGCTGAGAGGAGGAGATGACTACTAATTGGGATTCAGATATGGGTTTGGTAGCATGCTTATAGTTTGCATGCTTTTACTGTTTCATATTGGCATATGATTGTATAGTATACAAGTGAGAATATGCATACACTTACTTTATATGAGTTTTTCAGTATATGAAAGATATTTTGGGCCCAAGAATATTTATTTTATCATGTAATTTTTTGCTGCCATATTTCAGCTTAGCTTAGGTATTTCTGCTGTATATTAGTGTACAATATTAATTATTTTGCTTATATAAATAGTACCTATATTATAACTATTTTCTATAAAAACATATACAGTAATGTACAGTAGAAGTGCCTACATTAAAGGTTACTATTTCTACCATCCAAATAAGCAAAAAGCCTTTATTACTCAAACTAGTGTCTTTCTTAAAATGAATTCCTTTTTAGAAAGATTAGTATAAGAGAAGTGGAATTTGATGAGGCTCTTCAACCAAATGATCATAGATTTTGGACAGGACGATGTGTCACATAAGATGATTAATCATAGTACACTATAATTGTATAGGTTTGGTAAAGTATATAAGAAGCGTGAGAGATTTAGCTTTCTCATGACTTAATACGATGATGTATCGGTTATCTCTTATGACAAACCAAAGACTTATGTGAAGACTATAAAAAATCTAAATATCAAAATATGGCTTGAGGCTATTAGGTTTGAAATGGACTTATTTCTAAAAATTAAGTATGGTCTCTGATGGATACTTTTGGAGGGGTAAAACTCATAAGGTATAAATATGTCTTCAAAAAGAAAACTAACATGGATGGTAATGTGTAAACTTATAAAGCATAGTTGGTTACTAAAGGTTTCTATCAGAAAACATGGTCTTGACTATAATGAAACCTTTTTACTGGTTATGATACTAAAGTCCCCTTGTAATATACTTGCAATTGTTACATACTATGATTATGACATTTGATAGATGGATGTCAAGACTGTCTTCTTAAATGGTAAGCTTGTAGATGATGTATATATAACACAACTTGATAGTTTCATTATTGATGGACAAACAGATAAAGTATGCAAGTTATAGAGGTCTATTTATGACCTAAAACAAACTTCAATGAGTTAGAATATTAGTTTTAATAAAGTTATTCGAGAGTTCATATTCATAAAAAATGAAGATAAGCCTTGAGTGTGTAAAAAGTTAGTAGAAATATGGTTGCATTTTTAGAATTGAATGTTAATGCCATCTTGATTATTTAAAATGACATGCCTCATTTATAAACTATCAAGACTTGGTTATTAAAGTGTTTCTCCATAAAGAGAAACAATTAACATTATCAATATCAATATCTTTCATAATAGAGCTCGTAGGTTGCTTAGATTAAGTTGAAAGATGTACACAAATTAAACTTTGAAGAAATTCAAAATGAATGAGTTAAAGAAAGGGTTGTTGCCTATAACTCATGGCATATCTCTCTAAAAAAATGTGTCTTATGACACTTAAAGATAGAGAAAAAATGAATCATATTTTGTATGCTTTGGTAATCAGATCGATCATGAATGTTATATTATGTATGATGTCTTATTTGTTTTAAGTGTTTATAGTAGATATTAATATCATTCAGGTGAGAAACACTATATTGTTATCAAAAACATTCTTAACACCTAAGAATTATTCAGGATGCATTCTTGGTTTATAGAGGAGAAGAAGAACTCATTGTGCAGAGCTATAGTGATGCGAGTTTTCAAATAGATAGTGATGATCTCAAATCCTAATTAGGCTTTTTATTTTGTTTGAAATGTGGTGTAGATAGTTGAAAGAATTCTAAGCAAAGTATTTTGACTAATTCTACTATAAAGTCTTGGTACATAACTTTTGTTAAGACAACAAGAAAGACAATTTTGATTAAAAAGTTCATCTTTGAACTTAGTATGATACCTAGTATTATTGATCTCAAAGCCTTTATTACAATCACAATGGGGTTATAACACAAGCTAAGAAACTATAGTATTATTAGAAATTCAAACACATTCTTAGGCTATTCCTTTTGGAACAAAAGATTGTGCACCATAAAGACATACAGATAGAGAAAATAAATATAAATGATAACCTAACTAATCCATTAACCAAACCTCTATCGCAATAGAAGTATGATATACATGTAACAGTATACGACATTATACATATGTCTGATTAACTATAGCGTAAATGAGATATTTTTTGGGTAGTGTCTATTATAGATTACTTGTCTTTATTTGAGTATTATTGTAATTGTATACATTCCTTGATATTAATAATGTAAGGTATTTCAAATATATTATTGTATATAACATATATAGTGCCCTTAGTTTGGTAGAACAAAGATAATATAATCGAATGGTTGATTATACTTTCCATCTGTATGTAGTACCCGTTGCTATATAATACTGTAGACTAATTTTTTTTTTTTTTTACCGAAATATATCTTTAATACATAGAAGTAGGTCTTACACTGACTGTTTATTGAAAATATGCGGAAGCTGGATTAGAAACCTGTGATAGGAAACTAAAACCCACTGTACAGTATCTCTAAATAAAATTCATATTTATTATATAATAATAATATCTAAAAACATAAAAAATATTGTACATCTCATATGCATGAGCAATACAAAGCATGCGAATCACAAACATACTATCTACTGAAAACTAAACATATATACATATATATATGTAAATTGAAAACTCGGGTGAAAACTCGCTCAAGTCATATCCCACACTCCAGCCATCTTGTGCTTCAAGCTCAGCTCCTTAAAACATAAACCTGCAAAAAAGGAAACTGAAGGGGATGAGTGACGGGTCACTCAGTAAGTATCTCCTACCTCTACCCTTGGGTAGGCTCTAGACTAAGCTGTTACTGACTAGCTATTATCTAGATGAACTTAACTAAGTTCCTGATAGTCTAATAACTTCTTTTGATCCTCTTTTAACATTTATTATTCTTCTTGCTTTTCTTATCAATTTCTGATACCTAGAGTACTCTTGAGTTCTCTTAGAATTAGCTGTACTCTTTTATTTTTTTACTTCTGACGTATATCGTGCAACTTAATCTTTCTTTTATTTATTTTCTTACATGTTCCTGGTGTTACTGTTTGTATACTTTTCCATGTAATGTAATATGTATCATGGTATGTTGAAATCATGCTATTTGCCCTTGGGCCTGTTTACTGAAAATCTTTTTCTAAAATTGTTATTAGGATTTGAAGATTTAAAACACTGAAAAGCTGAATAAAACTGTTTCTGAAATCTCTGTGTATCCAAAGACACCTGCTATGCTAATCAGACTAATGAATACAAGGATTCGGTATCCTGACTATGTGGGCTGAACCATACCAGCGAAGTGCTAGTAAGCTAAAATATCTTACCATACTAGTTATTGGACTAGTAAGCTAAAATCTAACCAATCTGACCGAAGTCAAAAAACTGAAATCTCATAGATGCCCCATCGTATTCACCCTTACTAACTAACCCGAATATCAGGCCTTAATACTAAAAACTGATGCAAGTGGATCACTTGATCCATTTTCTAAAAATACTATTTAGCTTGCTATGCTGAATAATGCTATTCATACATGTTATCTTATTAATTTTCTTTTCTCTTTGATTACAGTTTATCTTATTGAATTAGCTATTACAGTTCTATTATGTGTTTCTTACTGAAGCTTCTATTTCTATGTATTCTTATTGTTATGTTGTTTCTGTAACTTATTAATAAGTTACGTGTTCTATTATACTTCTACCAGCTTTGTCTCTGTTTTTCTGTTTCTATTTATACCTATATTATTTCTGTTTCTATCTTTATTTTTGTTTCCTAATCGTAACCTATTACTAGATTATGCTATTTTAGTTTGTTGATGAATGTTCTTGTAATGTTGTGAAATTGAAGTGTGATTCTAGAAAATATCTTATATTTTCTCTTTTCTTTCTTTTCTTTCTTCCTTCTTCCTTGTGTTTTCTGCTTTTATTTATATTGTTATGCTGCTATTACTAAGTGCACCGGTGTGTGCAAGAAGACACACGGGCATATAAGGGAATATATGGGACTATACACAGGACGTGTGCTAAAGCGTGCTAGCTTCTGGAAATAATTCTGTTAAAAAGACCTATTGCACGGACGTGTGTTTCAGGATACACAAACGTGTGGAAGGACCTGAAACACACGATCGTGTCCCTACATACACAGGCATGCAACAGCACACACAACACTCCCGTGTTGCACATACACAAGCGTGTTTACCACTAACACGAGCATGTGTTTAGGTTTGTCCAGGTGTGCATGACAACCATGCACGAGCGTGTTACCGCTGAAATGGAACCATACGGGTGTGCACCCACAAGTACACGAGTGTGTGTCTACCATACTTCAACGGTAATATGCCTGGGAAACCCAAAAACCTGCGTAAACTCTCTCAATCACAAAATCTCTCTAAAATAAACTTATTCTAGCACACAAATAAACAACCACACACTTCTATCACAATTTCAACATCTTAAAATCATGCTAAATCACTAAATAAACTCCTTTACTAATTTACATGTGAAGAAACAGGAAAGAAGTACAGAAACACTTATCTGAAGCTACTAAGATCTTCTATCTCTCTTTCCCTAATTAAATCTTGGTTGGATTAGCTACTAAAGCTGTCTTCTACCTCTGAAAATGGCGAAGGCTCACTGGGAAGGAAGAAAAAGAGAAAATGGGTAAACTGGCTGAAACACGAAACTTCTCTTTATATAGTTGTACGACCCAAGGAAGACACACAGTTATGTACCACCAAGGCACATAGTCGTGCTCTTCATACAACGCACACACACGGGTATGTGTCTAAGACACACGGGCATGTGTCTAAGATACACGGGCATGTGTTAAACACAACTCATATAAAGCCTCTCTGAAAAGACTATTCTACCCCTAAAACTCACTTAGGCTAATCTCTGGCTATAAAATCTCTCTTCTAACCCCGATCAAAAGCTTAAAAGACTATTGTAACCTCGGGCTATCACAATATATTTATTGGTGGTTATAGTAGAATGGTTTGTAATGCCAATATCAATATGAACCTTAGGCATCAGTGATAGTATAAGGATTACTAGAGTGTACGTGAACCCATTAAAAGGTGATGACGATTTGTATATGTCAAAGTATATTGTTTGTAACCTAATCCTATATATAGTTGTATGATTTGATGTTGATGTTTACTAGCTAAGCCCAATGATAATGATTCTATATAGATGATGCTACTTGTGTCTATTGATCAATCTTTATGACTTGATGGGTACATATGGTTTTTCAACTTAAGGTTTATCAAACCGTTCAAACACACTATTGTAAATGAGGTGTTATAAAGGTGAACAATTGACTATATCATCATTAATACATAGGCTATGATAGATCAACATAAGATTCGTTAATATTAAGTACAAGATGAGTGTCTCAGTTAAGTTGTCTAGAATCAATTAATCTATAGCCATGGCTAAATCAATTGGTGTTGTATCCAATCTTGGTTTCATTGTATAAATATACAAAGAATACTTGAGATAGATATGAATTTATAAGTTAATCTCATGAGTCATAATGATAAAGTGGTTGTATTATGTGTTAATTATCAAGTTAATCAAATTCAGCGTTATTTATTGACACTACTATTTAGGTGGTCATAATACTTTGCTAGAGGCCACTCATGATATATGTTTAGATTCAAACTGAATCTAAATATACCAAGATAGTAGGGAGCTTATGAGTCACACATTATAAAAGTTGATAAACTCGAATGTATAAGATTATTGTCATAGTTATTATGTTGTTGGGTGATGTTAAATGGGATTTGTTGGATCCTCTCAGATTAAGTTAAAAAGTCAGAATGAAGATTTGCCTTGATGTATGGTCGTGCACCTGTATAGGTTATAGGCTTTTATCTTGATAGTTGATGAAATCGTGTCTGTTTTGATGGAATTAAGTTTGACCTAATCAAACTAATTCAAAATTCAAATAATTTGTTGATATATAGGTATGCATGCTTTCTGCACAGAAATACATGTGATTATTTGATAATTATTGCATGATGAGACATTACATGATTTTTGTGCAATGTGCTTTGAGTCATGCATTATCCAAACATTAATGTAATCTTGTGAAGATTTCATTCACAGGCATAAATTAAGGTCACAACATGTATGTTGTATAGTCACGCTTGTGAGCCCATTTCTATAAAAGAGAACACGATGAAATAAACAATCAAAATCATACACCAGTGGGAACTCATATCCTGAACCTATACTCAACCTCCTCGTTTTGCTTCATGTGGATACAACAAGTGTCGTGGTCTAATACTAACAAATTAGTGACATTATTGCCATGTAAAGTTAACGAACATGTATGGTTTCATCTAACCCTTCACATGTGTATCACATGTTTTACTTTCTATATTTTGAAAAAAAATAAAAAACGATGATCTGATCATAGATACCTATAACTCTTATTGAGTTTTAATATTTCCGCTGCTTGGCCACCCTTCCAGTAACTTCAAGTTTCTTTAACCTTCCTACAAAAGATATTTTTTCTTAACATCTCATGTTGATAGTGTTACTAAATAAAATGGAAGCTCCAACAATTTCTTTGTTCTAATGCTTCTTAAGTTTTAGGAATTAATTAACCGTCTTCGATGGTCATAAGGTTATCCAAAGTACGAAAAAAATGGATGTTTGTTATCCAAACTATTCTTCTTAATCCTGATTTGAGAAAGAAAAAGGATAATTTATAATAAAATTTTCATGTTGTTGATTCCTAGGCTTAACATATATTCTCCTATGTCTCATAACGGTGTTAGTGTAGCGAGGTTGACTTGCAATATAGAACCCATCAGTGTAACCTTTTACTTAATACTCGAATTGATAATTGAAGCATTTGAGATTGCATTAGTCAGGGATACACAACATAAGGAATTGTTTTATCTAGAAACTTCACCTTCAACAAGCGTAGATTTTTTCAATAATTTTTTTTTTGTTCTTTTATCTCCTAAATCATTTGTCTTTCTCCTAACATGGAAAGTGTATACTAAAAAGAATAATCAAATCACACCATCTTTGTAATAGGTAAATGCCTTTTTTTCACCTGAAGTTGTCCAAATTATTCGTGTTGAACCCTTAGTGTTTTGATGATTCCGAAAATATGTTAAAATTTATGAACTGATAAAATTACCTCTGGCACAAACTTGGTTCATGATCGAAATCGGACCGAGAAGCTGTTTTGCAGGAACATGTATGCACACTTAGCAATTGAAGACTCACACGACCGTGTATTCAGCATTTGAAGCCACACACACCTGTGTATTGAGCTGCACACGCCCGGTATTGCAAACTTAAGACCACACACGCCCGTGCATTAAAGCCATACACGCCCGTGCCTGAAGAGGTTGAAGTCACACGCCCGTGTTACGCAGAAAAGAACATACACGCCCGTGTGCAGAAGGACACACAACCGTGTGTCAAGGGAAAAGAACACACACGCCCGTGTGCCAAAGGACACACAGCCGTGTGTCAAGGAAAAATGTCACACACACCTGTGTGTAAAAGGAGACACAACCGTGTGTCAAAGAAGAATGCCACACACAGCCGTGTAGCACAAACCACACGCTTGTGTGCAAGGCCAAAGTGCAGCCATGCGCCTCCCGTACGTTGATCGTGCGTGTACCCGTGCTAGCTTCTGGAATTTGAAAGCATCTGAAGAAAAATAACACACGCCCGTGTGTTGCAAATACGCACGCCCGTGCTAGCACAAAAATGACCGTTGAAAATACAGAAAAAATGAGGCACGACCATGCAAGAAAAGTGACACGCCCGTGTAGTTTTCTAGAAACTCTCAAACGGCTCTCAAATCAGCAGTAATGGCTAGATTCTTTCAATTCCTATAAATTGGAGCTGATTTGAAGATGCAAGGGTTAGAGAATCAAGCCTAAGACTTCTAATATTTCATTCTCTAATTCTTCTCCAAACCTCTCTCTCAAAATCATTTTTGTATACCCTTAGAGAGAAACCTTGTGAGCAAATTGTAAATCAACCTTGTGAGGCAAATTGTTGTAAAAATTCCATAAACCCTTGGGCGCAATCCCGTGAAGCTAGTGTGGGGCGTAATCCCTGTTAAAACTAAGTTAAGGGCGCAATCCCTTATATCAAAACTAGTGTGAAGGGCGAAATCCCTTGTTGAAAAAACTATTGTAACTTTGGGTTAAAGTTAGTGGAAAGAAAATCTTCAAGCGGGGTTGCTTGGAGTAGTGGACGTAGGAGGCGTGGAGAAGCTCCGAACCACTATAAATCGACTGAGCATTTCTTTTCCCTTACTCTCTTTTATACTTGCTTAGTCTTTTAATTAATTGTGTTTAATTGAATTTATATATTTGTTTGTTTGAGTTGGTAGAATAGGAAAAAGAATTAAAATTGCAAAATATTTTTAATTAACCTATTCACCCCCCCTCTAGGTTATTTGCCATTTAGTTTTTGGGGTTTTACAATTGGTTTCAGAGCTTGGGCTCTTGTTTTCGAAAATCTAACGATTTTTAGAGCTTAAGATCCGTTTTCAAAACTTTAATGGCGAATATTTTTCAAAAACTAATTTTCGAAGAAGGGGGTAGTTCAAATAGGCCACCCTTATTTTGTGGTATAAATTACGGTGAATGGAAAATTCGTATGAAATTTTTTGTTCAATCCATTGACTATAAACTTTGGAAAATTATTGATAAGGGTGATTTTATCCCTATTAATCCAAATACAAATTTGCCCAAGAATGAATTTGAATTTAATGAAAATGATGAAAAATTGATGAGTTTAAATTCAAGGGCATTAAATATGCTGTTTTATGCTTTATATACCACAGAATTTAACCGTGTTTCTTCTTGTGAAACAACACATGAAACTTGGATGATCCTCGAAATGACTCATGAAGGTACAAGCCAAGTGAGAGAGTCCAAGGTGGAGATGCTTTTTCGTGAGTACGAATTGTTCGAAATGAAGAAAGATGAAAACCTCACAGAGATGTATAAACGCTTCTCAAACCTAGTAAATGAATTGAGAGGATTGGGAAAAAGGTTTGAGAATGTTGAGTTGGTCAAGAAGGTGCTACGGTCATTACCGGAAGCTTGGAGTATGAAGGTGATGACAATTGAAGAATCGAAGGACTTGACCAACATGGGCATGGATGAATTGATCGAGAGTCTCCTAACTCTTGAAATGAAATGGATGCCCAAGAAGGAGGAGAAAAAGAAGAATATCGCATTCAAGGTTGAGGAGGATACAAGTGAAGATGAAAAAAACTCAACCGAAGAGGAGAGCTCGATGGATGAAGAAGATTTGAAGATGCTCTCCAAGAAATTCAGCAAGTTCTTTTCAAAAGGGAAGAAGAAAAAGAAAGAAAAAGTGGTGACTTGCTACGAGTGCAGAAAGGAAGGGCATTATCGGTAAGAATGCCCTCAAGCGAAAAAGAAATATTCGAAAAAGAAACATTCGAAAAAGAAGATACTTGCTGCATTAAGCAAGGAGGATTCAGACGATGAAGATGAAGATGAAGATGAACGAATCTCTTTGTGCTTTTACACATAAAACAAAAACTAAAGAAGTGGTGTATAAGTAAAGGTTGAAGTACAACACATATTCAGGTAAGCTATTCTAAACATGTTCAATTATGTGTTGTGAATGATAATTGTGTTAATATGAAGATGTGGTTGGTAAATATGTGTTGATTTATATATTTGTATGATGTGCTTGATAATTTATGTGTCTGCTCTGAATACAAATCGAATCGATCCAAAAATATTTTTGAAATCTATCAATATCAGAATTCACATATTAATGACCCTCTTAGTTGATCAAAATGAGCAAAAATAATATTTTGTTGTGTTTTGATTAATTCTGAATTTCGGCATTACATGATAAATTTTTCCAGATCACACGACCGTGTATCATCTGCACATGACCGTGCTTGACCAGCACATGCCCGTGCTATAAAATACACGCTCGTGATTTTTTTTTAAACGTTGAAACACGCCCGTGTATGAGAAGCCACACGACCGTGTTCATTTGCGCATTATGCAGCACACACGCCTGTGTGTTTGAGAGACACACGACCGTGTGTATTTGAGGATCCAGACACATGCCCGTGTGTCCACTGCTATATAAGCAAATCAACCCTTTTTCTTCTCATTTCAATGAAACCTCAAACCCTAGCCACCCCTTTGCCAAAAATCTCTCAATTATTTCTCAAAAATCACTCATTTTTCATCATATTTCTCACCTACATTTGGTTTCTAACATCATTTCATCAAGTTCTCTTGCATTCCCATACAATTTCATACTAATTTTGGCATCAAATCCATCAAAATCATTTTCATTTCAAAGTCAATCTAAAAAATGCCTCCAAGAATGAAGAATGCGAACAAAAGATTGAATGAAGGGCCGTATGGAGTTGTTTTTCAGAATAAGGAGCAAAAGGTACGCTTCAATCGACTTTTGGGAAAACCAATTTATGTTGGAAGATGCTTAGATTTATCAATTTTAAGAGAAATTGGGATTTTAGAGGATGTATTGATTTTAGTTAGAGCTTTGAAATTGAAGAAATTATTTTTAATGAGATATAGTGCATATGAAGGATTAGTTTATGAGTTTTACAGTTCGTTACAATTATCGAAAGATCCTAGGGGAACGATTTTGGATTATACAATGAAGTTCTGATTAGAAAATTTAAGTTGGATTGTAAAACCGGAGGAATTAGCGAGCTGGTTAGAATGTGATTGTGAAGGAATTCTTGATATGCCTGGAGGGCGTAGTTCACAGGCATCATGGATACATTGTACAGGAATCGATTTTTATTATGCGCATAAAGCCAAGGCATCGATTATGCGGAGTTCGAGCCTAAAAATTTTTCATCGGATGATTACTTATACTTTAAATGCTAGAACGAACACTAATGGACATGTAAGTGTAAGAGATCTAGCATTGATGGAAGCCGCTCTGGAAAATGCTCAAGTGGATGTCGGTGGTTGATTGGAAAATTAAATGATATTCAGGAAAATGAAGATAAACCCCGAGTACCGATAGACTTTGGGATGCTCATATCCTTTTTTACTGAGAAGCTTGGATTAGATTTATCAGATTATGAGCATCACGTGATTCCTTTCACAGACATCCACTACCTTGGTGCAGATGCCTTGTTCAAAATGAAAATAATTGAAAAAGACGGTTCGAAGGGATGGAGACTAGTTGATACTATTGGAGAGACTGAGCCTTCTGCAGCTCCTTCAGGTGCCCCATCACATGCAACCGAATCCAGTGGAAGAAGAGGGAAGAGGACTCGAATTGACCAAGGAATGGAATCTCAATCGCCCTTTGAAGTGCAAAGGCTAATGACTTCATTTGAAACTTTTCAGGGACAAGCCTTAGAGCATTTCAACTTTCGGAGCCAAGAGATAGTCGGCATGAGAGACAGAATGAGACGTCTTGAAGACCGAATGAGTGGAATAGAAAATTAGTTACAAGCTCTCAATTCTCGGTTTCCATCCGTATCAGTACAAGATGATGATGATGCTCCTCCACCAGCTCAAGATTGAAAACATCCTTCATATGCATTCTTTCATGCATCATTTGCACATTTAAATTTTTTTGAGGAACATTAATTTTTTTTAATTGTGTTAACTTTAACATTATATTGATAATAATTTTTTTATTAATGACTTATTATTGCCTTGCTTGTTGATGTTGGTAAATTGAAGTTATTGGTGATTATATTGTTGATATTTTGGAGTGTATATTTCTTGTTATGTCTGGGAAATATTTGAAAAACAAGGGAGACTCTGTCAAAATTTTTTTTGATTTATGACAAAATGGGGGAGAATTAGGGTTAAAATCAATGAAAATTTTTATATATGCATAAAGATTGAAAATTTTTATATATGCATAAAGATAGGGGGAGTAATAAAATTTTTATATGCATAAAGATAAGGGGAGTAATGAAAACTTTATATGCATAGAGATAGGGGGAGTGCTAAAAGTTTTAATTGAAAATGTTTTATTGAAAATTTTAACATATTTTGTCATCAATCAAAAAGGGGGAGATTGTTGAACCCTTAGTGTTTTGATGATTCCTAAAATATGTTAAAATTTATGAACTGACAAAATTACCCCTGGCATGAACTTGGTTCATGATCGAAATCGGGTCGAAAAGCTGTTTTGCAGGAACATGTATGCACACTTAGCAATTGAAGACTCACACGGCCGTGTATTCAGCATTTGAAGCCATACACGCCCGTGTATTAAGCTGCACACGCCCGTGTATTGTAAACTTAAGACCGCACACACCCGTGCATTAAAGCCATACACGCCCATGCCTGAAGAGGTTGAAGTCACACGCCCGTGTTACGCAGAAAAGAACACACACGCCCGTGTGCAGAAGGACACACAGCCGTGTGTCAAGGGAAAAGAACACACACGCCCGTGTGCCAAAGGACACACAACCGTGTGTCAAGGAAAAATGTCACACACGCCCATGTGCAGAAGGAGACATAGCCGTGTGTCAAAGAAGAATGCCACACACGGCCGTGTAGCACAAACCACACGCCCGTGTGCAAGGCCAAAGTGCAGTCGTGCGCCTCCTGTGCGTTGATCATGCGTGTACCCGTGCTAGCTTCTGGAATCTGAAAGCATCTGAAGAAAAATAACACACGCCCGTGTGTTGTAAATACGCACGCCCGTGCTAGCATAAAAATGACCGTTGGAAATACAGAAAAAGTGAAGCACGACCGTGCAAGAAAAGTGACACGCCCGTACAGTTTTCCAGAAACTCTCCAACGACTCTCAAATCAGCAGTAACGGTTAGATTCTTCCAATTCCTATAAATTGGAGCTGATTTGAAGATGCAAGGGTTAGAGAATCAAGCCTAAGACTTCTAATATTTCATTCTCTAATTCTTCTCCAAACCTCTCTCTCAAAATCATATTTGTATACCCTTAGAGAGAAACCTTGTGAGCAAATTGTAAATCAGCCTTGTGAGACAAATTGTTGTAAAAATTCCACAAACCCTTGGCACAATCCCGTGAAACTAGTGTGGGGTGTAATCCCTGTTAAAACTAAGTTAAGGGCGCAATCTCTTGTATCAAAACTAGTGTGAAGGGCGAAATCCCTTGTTGAAAAAACTATTATAACTTTGGGTTAAAGTTAGTGGAAGGAAAATCTTCAAGCGGGGTTGCTTGGAGTAGTGGATGTAGGAGACGTGGAGAAGCTCCGAACCACTATAAATCGGCTGAGCATTTCTTTTCCCTTACTCTCTTTTATACTTGCTTAGTCTTTTAATTAATTGTGCTTAATTGAATTTATATATTTGTTTGTTTGAGTTGGTAGAATAGGAAAAAGAATTAAAATTGTAAAATATTTTTAATTAGCCTATTCACCCCCCCTCTAGGTTATTTGACATTTAGTTTTTGGGGTTTTACAATTCGTAATAAGATATTGGTTATAATTGAAAAGGTCTTATCAACAAAATTTCCAAAAAAAGGAATTGTGCAATTAAAAATAACATAAAAGGCAACTCATTAAAAATTATATACAAGACTTGCTACTCCAATACTCCAATTTTTTTCTTTCTACCAGAAATCAATAAAAAAAACAAGAAATATTTAAGTTTGATTTGATTTCATCCGAATGTACTAGTATAAAAATGAAAATAAGAATCAAAGGAACTATTCTGAATTGATTGAAGTTGAAGATTCAAAAAAATTTTCCCATAGATTACAATAAATTGATAAGTTTTTCTCAAATTTTGAAAAAGAAAAAAAATCGAATAATTGTTCTAAGATGAAAATAAAATAACTCCCTTCTCTCCAACCCAACTTTTTGTTTTATGCATGGGGGTATATGATTCTACACTATATAATCAAATTGAAAAAACCTACTTTGACTAGTCAATTTATTCCATTTCATTGATTGAATCCAATATAAATATTAGAAAAAAAGGGGGGAGCCATCTTGTTAAACTATATATATAAATCCTTATTGTTTTTGACATGGTCGGATTTAATCAAGAAAAAGTCACCAAATGTAGGTTTACCTTTTGAATTATAGTATAACACCTTTAGAAATTGGGGATAAGGTTTTTGTGATAACAATTTCAGTAGTATGTTTATTTTTGCTACAATGTATGATAAATTAAGGATCACAAAAACCTTACAACGTCATCACCATTCTTTCTTTCTTGGTTTTTTTTTGTCTACCCTTTCTTCTTCCCAATTTGTTAATTCGCATTTAGCAATTTAAACCATTACCACTAGAAATAACTCTATTGTTATATGATTAAATATTGAAATTATTTGTGGATTGTGATTGTGGTGTTATTGATTGAAGCAAAGAGATGGTGGTGGTGGTGGTCTCAACAACAGTAGGGTGTTGGTGGTGTCATGGATAATGACAACAAGGAGGTGGTTGTTTAAATGACAATGGTAATACAGAAAAAATTTACCAAAAAAATTCAATTATTGTAAATTGAAATTGATAATAAGGATGTGATTTTGGGAACCATAGGTTCAATAATAATAATAATAATAATAATAATATTATTATTATTATTATTATTACAAAGATATTTTAATTGTTTTTTATATTTTGCCTTAAAATGTAATAAAATTTACTGAAAAAACCAAACCGAATGTGAAACTTTGTCATTTTTCATCTTTAAGAGTGAAAGCTTTCAAATATGAAATAGTAATTCTTCCTTTTCCAAAATATATTACAGTTTCTTCATATTACAGACGTGTAGAAGGACATTTTCTAACAATTGTTTTATCTTTGCGGACCTCTTAATGGGTTTTAAACCTAAATGAATCAATGTTTTCAATAGGATTAGATTCGAACTATTTCAAACTTTAATTTGAGTTTAATTTGAACAAATAATAAGCTTCGCTCAAGCAAGTTCAAATTCGCAATTTTCATATTATCAAAGTTTGAGTTTGGAAGTTCTTCAAATCATTAAACTTGTAAAATTAAAAAGTTTTAATTTGAATTGATTAAAATAACGTCATTTTGATTAAAATGCATCAAAACAATGTCGTTTTGATAATTTATTTAAAAAGATTTTTTTTTGTTAACCCAAAAACTTTTATCTATATTAATCGGTTATTTAAAAAGATTTGAATTAAAAGTTTGTAAAGAAACTTAACTTGTTAAGTTTTGAGTTCGTATTTATCAAATTCATTGAACTTTACTTCCTATTAGTCAAACTAAACTTGAATTTGATTTAACTTAAATTTTGTTTTAATCATTGGTGGATCTTTTAACTAGATTTTAATCTAAATAAAACTATAACATTGAATACGGCTTTAAAAAGGTAATATAATTATTTTATTTAAATTAAAGGTTAAGCTAATTCTAAATTATCAAAATTTTGTGACACATATATTGTCCTTGCTCAATGTTCGATTAAGAAAATTTTAATCCATGAATTATTAGGTTATGGTTTTATGTTACATTTCATATTACAACAGCTTTACCCATCTAATATTTAGTTAGGGGGTTTTTACTTATAATAATCCAAAAATTTATTTCAATTATAACAAAAATTAGAATATAATTGTAATTGAAATAATTGAACAAATCTGAAATTATTGAGCTTATTTCAGAATGTAATTGTAGAATACTTCTGCCTCACGCCAAAAGTAGATTGCTAGATCATGTTAGATTGAAATTATTTAAAAAAAAATACTTTGTGAGATGTTTAGGGTATATTTCTCAAGAATTTTGTTTTGGATTTCGCTTTTATAATAACATAGAAAACAATTGAAAATATAAGGTCTGAATTATATTCTAGACTTGATTATTTTACGATAAAACATTGTCTCTAATTTGAACGTTTTAGATTGTGAATTAGTTTATCTAACTCAAACATTCCATCAATTAATAGAAAAAGACACTTCTTTTTCAAATATAAAATTAAAGAACAGTTAAGGAAAATATTTAAATTGGTATATTCAAAACTTTTGATAAATCGGTGCCAAAAACATCTTTTGAATAAGAAAAATAAATAAAACACTTTTTTGGAAAATATATATCTATAAAGAGATGATTTGGTTAATTATATGGACACTGGGATCTGCCTAAATTTCAAGTCAAAAAAAATTGCCCGGGTTGTAATCAAATCTTGAAGGCTTAACACAAGTTTATCCAAAAGAAGTGCTTTTACTTCCAAAAACACTCGATGGCCAAACAGATGGTCCCCAATCCCTATTATAATATTATTATAAGTCGTACTATATTGCAACAAGTACATGACTATTCAATATTAATAATTGTACTAGTTGTTCCATTAGTTAATCGCCACGTGTCCCATGTCAATACTAATTTCTCCGTAGCTCTGTCAATGTGGTCTACGGCTGTAAACACTCCAAAAAAGAGCAAAGTTAGAAAAGACGGAAAAGAATGGACCTACCATCGCTGTTATTTACGATCTTACCACTCCATCGACGTCAGTGTGGGGCCGGGATGTGTTCTAAAAAATAAAGTTGATCCTGTACGGTAAAACGACAGGCGATGGTTTCTCTTACTTATAAGTGGTCCCCAGAGGCGCGCATCATGCGTTGTGAGCGAGTGATAGCCGTTAGATTTGTGGTCTGGGCACTTGGCATCTCGACTAATGGACGGCTGTGAAAGGGCCAATGTTGCATGGAAAGGGGGTCAAGAAAAGAAGAATGAACCCATGGCCCCGCAACATACACCCCCTGTCGTTGTCGTTCACGTGTTAGTAATTTTCTATTTAAAACATATCAAATAAATCACTCAAAGTTCGATATGCTACCAAATTCACTCTTTTCAGTTTTATAGGGTTGCTATTTATTAATTAAAAAAAAAAAAACAAACGAATTTTTTAGGACTATGAAAAATGAGCACATCTTATACAAATTAAAGGGCCAAATGCCTAAATCTCACCCAAGGTTTCTTTAGGTGACAAATTCTCATCCAAGAATTTTCAAAAAATCAAATATTCATTTTTATTCTTAACAAAAATCAAAATATTTTTCATAAATTTAATATTAATATTAAAATAAAATTTAATATAAAATAATATTAAAATAATAATAAAAAATTTCAAAAATTAATTAACATTTTTTTAAAATATAACAATAAAATAAAAATTTGTAAAAAAGGGCCACCGTTAATTTAATTGGTGGCCGACAATAGCTATCTGGTTCTATTGGTAACAAAATTTGACTAATTCGATGATAGAAATCTGGTGGAGGTGGCTCGTCATTAGAGAAGGACGAAAATATTTAACCTCATCTGTCATCAAAGAAGATTGAAAACGACTGTCACGATCGTTTCCTACCATTTTAGATGACGATCAGATCTAGTCATCAATAAAATTAGGTGGATGTTTTTGGGCATTTGATTAGGTGGTCATTGGAGATAATAGTTGTTTTTTTTTACAATTTTATTATTATTTTAATATTATGTTAATTTTATTTTATATATTTTTATAAATTAATTTTATTATTTTTAGTTTTTATTTAAAAACAAAAAAAATCTTTCTGACATTGATTAAGGGATAGTATTTAACTTTTTAAAAGTTTTTGGATAATAAATCATTTAACAAAACCTTGGGTGGGAATAAGTGCTTGGCCAAATTAAAATGAAAAAAGTTTTGAGCCGGAAATAAAATTTTATTGTAGAGGCTCATTCTTTCTTTCTATATGATTAACATGCAGCATGATGTTAGGGTAGGACAGAATTATTACAAACTTTATCTTTTGGGTAACATGTTACCAATCACATTGATATTTTAAAAACTTTTAGTGTGTCTTCGTTAAATGAAGATGGGGTGAATATTCAGTATGATAAACTTTATGCATCATTGTGATATTTACCTTTTCTCCCAAAATCATTTATTACTTGATACTTTCTCTCGTTTGCTCTGTTATATACCACGAAAACACGTTCCCCTCGTTCTTCAAGCAGCTTTTTTTTTTTTTTTTTTGGGATTTCGGTTCTTTCACGAAACCGGCTCACTCACTGACTCCTTCTCCCTCTTGGAAAACACTGTATCTAATTCCGGAACTCGAAGCCCTAGAAATGTTCATTTTAATTTGATTAAATCGACTGGAGATCGGAGAGCGACAATATCAGGTACTCTAATCCCTTACTAGCTGCCTAGAAAATACCTTTCTTTTTTTCTCTCATTTTCTCTTCGTTTCTTGCATGCGTATTCACTTTCTTTTTATCTGCTGCAACGAGTTTCGGAAAGTTGTGCTCTAATATACATTTCAATTAATTGTTGATCAGGTTTTCTGTTTTAAAGTTCAGGTACTGTCATTTTGTGCTGTTTGGCTGCCTAGAAATTTCTTACTCCGTCATTTTCTTGCATTTTTTCTTCGTTTCTTGCATGCGCGTTGGCTTTCTTTTTTGTTTTTTTGATCTGCTGCAACGAGTTTATGATAATTATGTTTCGCTTTACATCTCAGTCAATTGTTCATCGAGGCTTTTTATCTCGTTCTGGTACTCTCATTTTTGTGATATTTGGCTGCCTAGAAAATTCACATTCCGTCATTTGCTGTGTTACGGGCATGTACATTTGTCTCTTTTATCAGTTGCAACATTTGTTAAGGTGTTTTTTTTTTCTTTTAAATTTTAAAGTGGTAGCTAATTCTTTTTTACTTACGTGATGATGAAGTATCACTTGAATCACTATTTCCCACCCAAAGATTGCTGAAATGTTCATTGAAAAAGCCATTTTTACATCCTTAATTTTTTTAATAATGGTTAAAAAGGCAAAGCAATCCTGACTTAAATATGATATTTTATCCCATAAATTTTAAAAAATATATATTTTTACCGTTAATTTATTTTAATTTTAATTAAAAATTATAAAATTTAATTGAATTCAGAATTATACGGTTAGAAAAAGAAATTATAAAAGTAAAATGAAGATAAAAAAAAGTATTTAAAATCACGTGTCTGGTGTATCCGTGCAAATAATATTAATTATATTATAATATATAGAGAAAATATTATTCTATTAATGATACATGTCATCAAAATTATTCATATAATTTTTAATGAAATATTTATATATAAAATATTTGTTTATTTAATTTTAAAATTTAATTAATTATGATATAGTTAAAATATATTTTTATAATATTATAATAAAAAATTAAATTAACATAATTTATTATTTGATGAAAAATAATTTAACAATTTTTATTTATTTTGATAATAAAAGATATTTATAAATTATATTTTACTGTACACATTATTTATTATTAAAGATGTATCTGCTTAAAATTTTAAATACTATTAAACATATAATTACTTAAAATTTAAAATCTTTTAGCCCTAATAAGCTCTAAATGATATGAATAGATGGCCTCAAGTTAGTTTTTCTTGAAACCATGGGTGGGCGATGAATGTTTAATGATGGTCGGTTTGCACAGTTAAGGAACAATGAGTTTAATCCAGCTGTTTGTTTACTTTATTATTTTTATTTCCTGTATTTCATATTCTGTGATTTATCTTCATTTTTTTTTCTGTCATTTTTTGGTTTTATATTCATCTGGATTTTTGTCAAAGTTGAGATTAACTTTTTGTCTAACTTTTTTCTGTTGCTAATATCCCCTGAATCATTTGAACATTATTATTCTGTTACTGATTTAGTTTCTTTTTTTTGTCATTTAATTTTCTAAACTTCAATTTTATTTTATTTTATTTTCGGGGATCGAACTGGTGAATAGTGTTTCTATGTCCAGATTGGTTTTTCCTTCAAAGTAAAATTTTTCTACCTTTTGCGAAAGGGCTCACAGAACTTTCACAAATTTAACTCATAGGTTAGAAATTTCTTCTCTCTGTGGAAGAATTTTACTGATGTTGTTGAGTGCATGCCAGGCAAAACACGTTCAAAGTTCATGGCATTTGATTTAAGTGATTTTCCAGTTCCACAAGAGAGTAGTTGCTATATGCAACTTGGATGGCAATGTGACTTCTACTTCGGTTATGGGTTTGGTAGTTTCCCCTTGCATCTGGGATTCTTTGATTGTAATCAAATATCTTTCTTATTATTGCTGTTGCGTGTTAATCAAAGTTACTTACTTATCTTTGTTCTTTTGTTGCTGTAGATGTGATTGAAGAAGATGCTACGAATGAGAAATATTGTATACAGGTGCTGAGGATATTGATCCGAAAGGCTGACACTGAAATTGACGAACTCGAAAACGATTTGGTCTTTCTTCAGAATGAACTAGCTGGGGTGGAATGTGAAGAATGGTTTGAGATATGTTGCAATGCTTTGCGAAAACAGATAGATTGCCTTTATATTGCGGTAAAGAGTTTGAAGAGTAAAGATAAAAACGATATTGAAGTTCGATTCTTGATGTATAGAAAACCTCTTAAGAGTTTGCATGAAATATTGAAGGCTCTACTCGGAGACCACTGCAACGATAAAGATAAACAGGTTCATATCTGGAAAATTTTCCATTATTTCAACTGTCCAACATATCATTCTAGTCTGAACTTAAAACCTGTTATAATTGGAAGCCCTTATGAGCTCATTTTAGGTTACATGAACTATATACATTCTTTGTCTTTAATGTCGAATTTCAACTTCAGAAAACCTACCAGACATGGTTCATTGGACCCATTTCAACTAATCCCACTAAACGCTTGCTGATTTTGGCTGCTTTTGCATTACTTCGATTCCAGGTTGTATCATGTCAAAACTTTTATTTACATGATGAAAAATAAAAAAAAAATACATATAAAGAATTTAAAGAATATCTAATGGATGGAGGCAAAAGTGAATTTTGTTGATAATTATGCATTAGAATGGTTCCCTTATTAGGAGTCAACTATAATTTTGTTATGCATAAGCTCTATTTTTCTTATGTCAGCATATTTAGTCTTCTCACCCTCTCAGATCTGATTCTTTATGTTTTCAACCGCAAAATAACATGCCATATTCACTTGTGTTTCTATAAAGAATGAACAGCCCCTTGACGGGATGGTGCTAGACAGTTCTGATTCTACTGTACTTGCTGCTGAATATCTGGAAGAAAACACAAAATTTATTTTTTCTGACTCGAGCATTGTTGTGAAGGAGGAAAGCCAAGCATCCAGTATTACTTGTACAGAAAGTGGATCATTTTTAACTACACCTATGACACATCAAGAGGAGAAAAGAAATAATTCAGAAGCATCTGAGGTCCAGGAAGCTCTATCTCCTTATGCTTTAACTTGTTTCAAGACATGATTTTTATTAAAATTTCCAATGTAATGATTTAATCCAGGTTGGGGTTTGAGCCTATGGAAGATTAAACTTGTGTTTTCAAGTACATCCTTTTAGTTCAAGCAACATTGTAGTTATATAATTTTGGCATACTTTTTCTTTTGCAGTTTAACTCAGTTTTTGCTTTTTTATAACACCTTAGTTCTATTATGAGCAGCTTAGATATAATGGTAAAGATTCCAGTCCAAACTCTTTGAAATCAGAAGCTGGTGACCTTGATGATAAAGAAGTATTAAGCAGCATTGACATGGAACCTGCTATGAAGGGGGAAGCCAGAGATCAGGTAGTTTGCTTTCTCTTCTGTGATGATTTATGTCAAATCAAATTTTTTTTTGCGATTCAGAGGCTAACGATGAGAAGAAATACCACTTTTCTGAGGGTTTAATAGTAAGAAAGTTAAGAATATGCATTTTTAAGTTGTAACTATGAGCATATGAGAATCTATAAGGGTGTATATTCTCCATGCTGTATAACAAAGATAATTTGCAAGTACAAGGCACCTTTAAAAAGTCTAACAAACAAAATTCAGATTAAATAGATTCGTCATAGAATTAAACTGGCAGAAACATATATTTGCCTTTTTGATTCTCGAGTTGCACTGAAAATCTTATTAGAAATGGTGGCATTCAGCTTCATTTTCTTTTTTATCCTTATATAAATTTGTTACGTCTCAGAACTAAAGTTATTTGTGTATTCTCTTCCTTGATGATGAAAGCCTGCTGATATCATGTTGAAGAATTCCAATGGAGCTGGTTTGAAGCATGCTGTTAACTACAACAAGAAGAAAAATATTTGCTCTTCAAAGTCAAAAATTATAAGTGATGAAGCAGAAGAAAACAGTTCTGCATCTACGGAAGATGTTATAATCTTGGATTCACCATTGCACTCTATGGGAAAGAGTGCAAAACTTTGTAAAAGGATCAAGGTACTTGCAGCCTTCTTTCTTCTCTAATTTTTTATTATAATAATAATAATTAGTATTATTGTTAATATTAGTGTCATTATGTTATAAACAGTACTAATCATTAATGTCATGTATTAGGAAGCATTTGGGTTTGAACCTGTTAATGACACATTATATGGTGGTCTCACTTATTCCGTCTTAAAGACACACTAGGAATATTCAGTGGCTTTCTCTAACTAATATTTTCCTCCTAAAATCAGTTGATAAATACTGTCGACAAAGATTTAGACTCAAATGCTTTTACACTTGAAGAAGGCCATCATAATGTGCCGAGGACAAGGTGCAAGCAAGATTTGGAAGTTAATGGCAATGAGGAAGTCAGCACATACCATACTACTGCTGTAGGCAAAGATAAAATTCCAGATTCATCTTCCAATCCAGAAGGCAAAGTGAATCCTCCAAAAGCAGAGAAGGTACCAAGAACCTTTTTTCTTTTGTTCAACTGGTGTCAGTGCAAACCATAACCTTCAATATAGGCAACACTGCACAGCCACTGAGTCACACATTCAAGATAGGCTTACCTTGCCTCATTAATAAGCTTATATTGTGCTTTTTTTTTTTTTTTTTGTTAGCAGCCTGCAAATGCTGTCATAGGAGATGCTAATGCTGATGCTTTAAGGCATGCATCTGGTGTCAGCAGGGGGAGAAACAATTCAGATTTGAGCTTATGTATTGAATCTACTGATGCTTTGAGCCATACTACTGTTTCAAGGCAGGAAAAAGGTGGAAATTTGAATACTAGCCTTGATGCTTTGAGTCTGGGAACTGGTCTCAGCGGGAGGAGGAATAATTCTGATTGTGCATTAACTACTTCTAGACATGTACGATCTGTAAATTCTCATATTTGTCCTGCTGCTTTGAGTCATGCAACTGGCCTGGGCCAGAGGAGACATAATTCTGATTCAAAGGTAGGTGGATTCAGACAGGCAAAAGCTGGAAACTGTGAGTTTGATAAAAAACTATGTGATTTTGCACAGAAGGCTGCACGTAAACGGGGAATGAAAGAATCCAATTTAATTCTGGCTGACAGGTTAAAATCCTCCCGTTTGTTTTCGAAGGCAAAAGAAAAGGGAAAACCTTCTCTACAAATTGTCAAGGTTGAAAAATCTAGTCTGACAGATGCTGAAATGTCTGCATTAACTTCACTTTTGGATCTACAAGATGATGAAGGAAAAAAGACAGCCAATGCATGGGCTGTGGAAGGAAAAATGCTAGGAGTACAAATGGCTGAAACTGTTACCAATAATGTGAAATTTAATAGCGACTTGTCTGTGAAGCCACAAAAACATTATGCGAAGAGGAAATTCAAGTCAAATTCACCGATTGTTAAAGAATCGGGTTTGCAATCTGTTGAAATGATTCCACAACCATCCTTTGTCGCAAAAGCTGAGAGACAATGGAAATTGGAACCTGGATCTGACAGTTCCAGTTCAAATCACTCATTGAATACAAAGATAGTGAAGAAAGCAAAGTGTGAAGCTGAAGAGCAAAGTATTGCTTTGGATGACAGGCAAAATACAATTTCTCAGCCACAGAAGAAAAGAAAAAAGAATCCGGGTGTACCAGTCCTTGTGGAGATTAAAGATTCAACTCTTCAAATTGACTTCTCAAAATCACACAGGGATCTTAATCATGCTACAGGTAAGGATGATCTTTCGATCACAGAATCCTATTCAATTGATTCCTGCACTGAGGTTGTGACATCTTCACCTTTTGCAACTAGTAAACTGATGGAACTAAAAATAGGTGAGCTGAGGGCCATCGCAAAGGAACAGAAACTAATGAAGTATTATAAGCTTCGAAAAACTGATCTGATTGAACGAATAGCCAACAAATTAGGTTCTTGTTAAACTTACCACTGGGCTGACGAATTGATCATCCTGTTACCTTGTTTTCTTCCAATCTTCCCCTCATTTTGTAAATATGTCTTGACAGGCGTGTTCATTGTCTTATGCAATATGATTGGTCCAAAGTTGGATATTATTACCTAAAGTTAATAATCTAACATAGTCATTATACATAATGCGATACAGAGACACACACAATTTAGGGAAAAAAAAAAAGAAAGTGTGAGCACAGGCAGTTTTAGGGTATATGATAAGACGTTTAATTTTGATACATATTTGTGATGAGATGCCTGTAATACTTGCTTACTGTCCTATTCTCTAATCATTTATTTTGAAAATGTAATTTGTAGGGAAAACTGGAGCAATTGAATCTTCGTAAGACCTTGCGATGCTTCTTTTGGTGTTGAATGGAAGTGGAAGTTAAGCAGCCGGAACATGCCCTTTTCTGCGCATTACTGATTTTTGCATGTTTAGCTGTAGTTAGTCATAACTGGGTTTTGGTTTAAAAGGTTGTCTTGGTGTTAGAGTGAAATGAGGAGGTAGAAGTTTGTAAATCTGAAATAGAAGTCCGTATCGCTAATGACTGCAATGCATAAATTTTAACGTTGTTGCAAGTTGACTACTACCTTATCTGACTTTCTTACCAAATATTTTACTAAATCATTGTGAAAGTTCAATCACACAAGTATTTTCGCACTTTGTAAAAAAATTATTTCGTTTTTTGACAGCAGGATATCACTTATCACTTCACATGTAGGGTATTTTGAGAACGAAACGACAAAACAATATGTATTAAACAACCCTCAGACTCCTAGACAAAGCTTGAACTTTGGTTACCTTGACGAACCTTGAAAGCCTTACCTCTCCTATTATCCTTTTGTCACGGGGTCAGATTTGGAGTATCACAAAACTGATATCATACGGCTCTTGATTTGGACTTTTCTAATCAAGTAAGTCTTTGTTCAATTCGTTTTTGCGAAAAATAAGTATATCGCACATAATAGCTAAGCAATTTGAAATATCGTAACTCATTACAACACGTATAAATGAACGCAACATAGATTATATATGAAAAATGCGTTATAATGTCATTCTCAAGCATAATCAAAGCTCACACAATGCATATATAATAAAATCGAGACAATTGGAAGAAAAGAGTTTACTTATCTTATTCATATCTCATATTGAAAAATATATCATCATTGAAGGTGGACAGGGAGACACTCACCAAACAACAAACCCGAGCCATTTCGACGATAAACAACATCGTCTACCTTAGTTATGTGCCTTCTGGCCAACATGTGCCCAAGTGAGACTAGTCACTCCCCCCTAAAGAGGCTTATGAGGCTTTGTCATAGTAGCAGCTACAGACGCTTATCTTGTTTGAGTGATCATGCCCCCCTTCCAGAAAATCAATACATTAAATTTTTACAATTCTCTCATTATAATCACATTACTCATACTACTAGAAAAAGTTTCATAACCAAAAACATCCCGGATCAAAATACTGCTTTTCGTATGTGACTCCTTACGACTTAGACTAGCACTCACAAGCTGGCACTGGCTGGGCAGATTGGCCCTCATGGCCCTAGTTAACTCATGGCACCTTTGGAATTTGGCTTGGCACCCATCACTTTTGACTTTGGCCAACACCAACATTCAAACTGACGGAACACCGACACTCACCCTAGCACCCCCTTACACCTTTCTCTTGTGGGTTCGTTCCTTTCTTGGTATTAGAGCCATACCCTTTTTTTTCAATAATCTTATACAAAACTCATTTACTAAACAGTGCTAAGAGAACTAACATTCTTCTAAAAAAACCCCTTCTTAAGCACGTGGCTTACTAACACTCTTTTTTCTCCTTTTCTACTCGTACCTCTTTTACAAAAACATTTATCTTATAAAGTAGACAATTTCCATGAAGTTAAGTATCTCACCTAAGAGTTTAAAGTACCCTCAAATAACCTTACTTTCTTTAATCCATATCACAACTATCGCAAACCCGTCTCCCTTCTTAAGCGATTCATAAACATTCTCATCCACCATTCATTTTTAAAAAACTTAAAGAATATGTACAATGCACCTCTTTCAATAGCTACCAGATCCCTTCTTCCACCCAAGAACAATATATATCTCTAACTTATCTAAAACACTTCACATAAGAGTAGCTATAGAAATGATACACACTCATTTATTTTGGAGCAATCAGATTTGCTCTGACCTTTCATGGATGACGAGGACTGCCTACTACATCAATAATTACCCTATTAGATACTTGATTCCCTAATTTCAAGCATGTTAACTTGGGTACTATCTAAACAACTCTGAATGCTAAAAAATTATGGTTACTTTATTTTTCAACTGTTGTATGTCCCTTTAGGACCCACAACTTTGCAAGGTGTTAAAATTCTAAGTTTAAGTTATTAGTGCAATCCCCAAAGGAAAGACTTTGATGGCTACCATCCACTGTCAATTGGCTTATTGAATACAAAACCATTCACTCGACATAACGTCTTCGTAAGGTACTAAAGCTGCCATTTTCCTTAATGTTGAATTAGACTAGGTTCCAATTGCACCCTTGTCTTAAAACAAATGCTTAAAAGCCAACTTAGAGAACTTATTCTAGGAAAGTGGTACCCGACATATAAATAACTTTAAGAAATAGTCAAAATAAAAGAACTAATCTAGTCCATTGAACCAGTGTTCTCCAAATCAACTAGTGGATGACTCTCAATCTTGTTCTAAAAACCTAATTTAGAAGAACCCTCAACTCATTGGTGTTTTCGCACTCAGTATACCATGGAGGCCTAGGATAACTTCCTTTAAGAATAGATCAATGGGTTTACCCCTTTGGGCTAACGCCGTTTATTTGCTTCAACCGGATAACCTTTAAGATCCATATTGCTTATATGTCTCACGTGTTGAACAAGTAATCCATTCTTTCCAAAAAATAGACAAAAGCTAGAACAAAGAAAACTCTAGAGGCTTAAATTCTGTCGATAAGGAAACTAGGTGATTTTTATCAACAGTAGAAAAAAGGAAACCAGGATATGATATCCTTGGAGAACCTTTAAGTAAATATGACTTCGTGGATTATTATAGCAAAACTAGAACTACAAACTGAGAATTACCAAAGCCAATTAAATGGGAAAAGATTCTCTTCCTCTTTTACCCTCTAAAACAAAGCTTTAAACAACAAAATCAAGAGCAAAGAACAAGGCACAAAAATGTTCCTAACAATGGAGAATAAAACAAAAAATGGCAACCCAAACAACCTAGATGTCTATGATTGCTATGCTTCAACCAATATATTTTCCACCATTGGAACCAACAATAGACCCGTCATAGAGACAAAACAGGCCTGGAAAGTCAAAGGGCTATAAATAGTTAAACCAAACAGATTATTTATAGACCATATTAGTCTAGTCGAAGCAATCTTGGACTAGCAATCACAAAATGTTATTGCTCAAAACTAGATTTTGCTAAGCATTAAGCAAATGGCAAAAAGAATTGTAGTGAACCCTGTTACATGTCACTATGCTACTATATTATACAAATATATGTTAAATTTTTATTTTTTTTTACAAATCATCTATAACAAATAATAGGAATCCCTAGAAGACAATTGATTCACTGAAAACTATACACTTTGCGAAAGCTATAATTATAATATGATGACATACTAAAACCCATCGTACAATATCCTGATAAAACTCATACTGTAATACTACATAATATTAATAGATGAAAACATATATATATGATACTATACGTCTCATGCATAAGCAATACAAAGCATGCAAGCCAACATGCTATTTGCTGAAAACTAAATATATACATACAAGCCAACTCAGGTAAAAACTTAACAATTGTATCCCGCTCTTTAACCATCTCATGTTCTAACTTGGCTCCCTAAAACATTGATCTATAAGAAAAAGAAATTGAGGGGAATGAGTAACAAGTCACTCCGTGAATATCTTCTAACTCTACCCTCGGGTAGGCTTTAAGCTTTATAACCTGACTAGCTAGTTGTTAACTAAAGAACTTAATCAAGTTCCTAATAGCCTAATAACTTTTTCTGATCTAGCTTTGTTAACTGCTCACACTCTGTTTCACACCTCGTCATAATTACGTAGATGAGTGTACGTATACGACTATGCTTATATAACTTAACTTTGTGCATCCTCTTTTTGATATTTATTATTCGAATCTCTTTTATAATTAAACTTTGAAATCTAGCGTGCTTTCGAGTTCTCTAGAGTCTTAGCTAAACTCTTTATATTTTTGCTCATGCTATTTCTTATTTTATAGGATTTCTTTTAGAGGATCTAGACATCTAGACTATAACTCATGCTTTGCCATAATTACATACATGGGTATACATATACAACACAGTATGAATTATTTGGATTCTCCTAATTAGCACATTATCACTTCCTCTTCTTACTGTCTTATTTTCCTTCAAAATCTTTGAGGACATCTTATAAGTTTATTCTTTCTAAACTACTCATGATTAGTTATGAGAGTTTATCTACTTTCTTTTCTTATTATATTATAAAGTTTGTTTCTTATTAAAATTATACCTGATTATTATGTATTTATTTAATGGTACTTATAATCTCTTTTAAAGCTTAACTGATTTCTTTTCTATTTTGCTTTGAATATGTCATAGGTCAGACTATAACACTCGTTATTAATTATGAGCCATTGTTAGTTGTTTTGTTTATGCTTTATGTTGTAGATTTATAGACATATTTTGTTTGTATCAGATGTTGTATCTTTTCTATGACTTATCAGTCTATTTGATAAGTTCTAACTCATTCATTTGTTGTAGTCGTTAGTTTTCTAGTCTGCTGAATCTTATATTGTATATGACATAATATGAAGTATACTAAAATCATGTCTAGTTATGTTAGAAATAATATTTAGGCCCTGAGGTCTGTTTACTGAAAACATCTTTTTAAAAAATGCTTTATTGAAAATGTTATTAGAATATGAAAATCCTAAAATACTAAAAAGTTGAGTAATAAAACTGTACCTAAAAACTATATCTGAAATCTCTGTACCCGTGTGGGTGCCTACTATGCTAATCAAAATGATGAATACAAGGATTCGACACCTTGGTCATGTGAGTTTAGTACTACTAATGCACTTCCAACACTCTCTTTAGCGAGTATGGTCAGTGTTTATGTCTTCTCTAACAAACACTAGACTCTCTATCTAACTGGATACCCTCTTTAATGGGCTATACTGACTCACAGGTGCCCTCTCATATTGATCTCTTACTAGCTAACTTGGATATCAGACTATAATGCTGAAAACTCATGTATATGGATCGCTTGATCTTTTTATGAAAATCACTACTTAGCATGTTATATCATGTAATGTGCTATACATGCATGATTTCTGATGATGAAATACTAATAATATAAAACTGTGGTGCTGATCAGACTGATGAATATAGGGATTCGACACTCTGATCGTGTGAGTTTAATAATGTTGATGCACAACTAGCACTTTTTCTAATGAGTCTAGTAAGTGATCATGTCTTCTTTAACAGACACTGGTTTTCTCCCTAATGAGTTTGGTCAAAGACTATGTCTTATTTAATGGACACTAGTTTCTTTTTTAATTGGTGTGTGAACTCACAAGTGCCCCATCGTACTTACCCTTAATAGATAATCCAGATGTTGAGCTATAATACTAAAAACTAATGCATATGGATCCTTTGATCCCTTTTTGAAAATCACTGCTTAACATGCTATACTAAATGATGTTATTCCTTTATGAAGTCTTATTATTTTCTCTTTCTTTGGTTACATTTTGTGTAATTGTACAGTTATTATAGTTTTGTTCAGTGTATTCTTACTGAAGTTTTTAGTTTTGTAGCTTATTAACCTTGTTAATAAGTTCTGCGTACATTGTTCTGTATTTTGTTATGTTTCTACCAACTTTCTATTGCTATTTTCCTGTTTCCATTCTGTTTCTATCTTTATCTTATTTTTCTGCTCATAACCTAAATTAGATTATGTTGTTTTAAGATATGGATGAGTGTTCTTATACTAATGCAAGATTCAAGTGTGATTCTGGAAATGTATTTTATATTTTTCTTTTATTTTCTATTTTCTACTTCTATCTTACTATTCTACTACTGTTACTAAGTACATAGACATATGCAAGGTGACATATGATCGTGCATGGGAATACACCGAACCATGTGTATGACGTGTGTTTGGTCATGTTAGCTTTTGTAATTAAATTATAAAACTTGGGTTGGCCACGTGGGCTTGTGGTATAAGACACATGGGCATGCACCTAGGCATAAGACTGTGTCTTACACTTGCACAAGTGTGTAGCAGTTATACAACATTCTCGTGTCTTACTTTCATGGAGGTGTGAACTTAAGAATAAACACATGGGCATATGCTCGATAACACAGGCATGTGTCTAGATTTTCCAAATACATATAGGTACCATGCAAGACCATGCTTTTGTAGAAATAAGGTCACACAGACGTGTATCTGTAGGCACATAGTTGTGTGGTCAACTCTATTTCTATAATGACGTGTTTGGAAACCTAAAAATCCCAATCATTTCTCATCTAATCACTTTCAAACTCAAATCAAGCATTAATATAAACTTAGGGCCTCAACTAGCATCAATATATATATCGAATCCTATCTCAATCACACTACTTTTCACAAATAAAGCATGAAACACATACAAACACACACCAGCATAGTAGCATGTTTCCACCTCCAAAATCTCATCTATCCCGACCTCATCAACTTACAATGAAGTTTAATAAATTGGAAACATGTTTATATTGCTAAATAATCTATCTATGAGGCTACATAATTTGAAAATAGTTGAAGAGGTAAAGAAATACTTACCTAGAACTACTAATGGCTTCAACCTTTTTGACTTTGGCTGGATTCCTAGTTGGAAGACTACTAGAAACTGGTTTCCTTTTTCTCAATTTGGTTAAGGGTTAGCTAAAATAAAAGAAGAAAAATAGGTGAGAAAACTGGTTAACCTCCCGCGAAAGGAAAAACATCGCTTTATATAGTATGTGACTTCAAGAAGATACATGGGCATGTGTAACAAGGCACACGGTCGTGTTCCTTACACAAGGGGTGCACAGTCATGTGTCTAAAGGGTATACAGTTGTGCTCTATACACATTACCATATATAAGACACTACAAGACTATTTTACCCCTCTTAACTATTCTAAATCTATTCTTTAGCTATAAAATCTCTCTTATATCTTTGATCTAAAACCTAAAAAGATTATTCTAATCTCAAGATATTACAAGAATTAAAAAGACACTCCAAATATAGACTAAAACAATAACTTATTGAAGCATTGAGGCAATGCATCCAACAAGTCCATTAAGACATCATGGCTTGTATTGTAGCATAAGCTTTTTTCCTTTCTCAAAAAAGAGAAATGAAATCAATAAGGGCTTAGTTAGCTCATCTGGAACAAATGGCATAAAGGACATAACACATGGCATCTTTGTCTTACTATTTCCCTTTCATAATAGGATATTTTGCTCCATCCTCTTTATTGTCAAAAAAAGCCAGAATGTTCCCTTCTTTCTAAAATAGGAACACCAAAATTTGGTTGGAAATTTGAATTTGTTAATTTCCATGGCCAGATAGTTTACACCAAAACCCATAATGCCAAAAAAAAAGATAAAGAAAAAGTTGTTATTGCCTCCTCAACTCCCGTGGTTACATTTATAGAACTATAAGGCACAAATATTTATCTTACCTAGCATGCAATCAATCTTCTTAGTCAATTTTTGGCATCACAAGCACAAGAGTTACCCATATAGTCAAACAGTTCAGATAGTTCAAAAAATGGATCCTAAATTTCTTTAGATGTATTTACTAGTTACTCTGAAGAATCAGACTTTGACACCCAAGAATCCCTTCTATCTTTAACCATATAGTTTTTTACTAGAGATCCATCCTATATATCACTTGAAGATTAGAAAGAATCTACCATGGAACCTGCAAAGATGCCTCTTTAACTAGAATCATCATAAAGATTTTTAATTCCTTATACTGTTGAAAATGACAATTCAAAATTTTAGTATTTCATTTTTTATGACGTCCCAGTTTCCAAATACAAAATCGAATCCATGAGATGATAACATGTCTCAATTCGAAAATGCTAAAGCCTAATGCTATTGTATGACAAACTCTCTTCGACTTTATGGCATAATTTATTGGTGATTTTCGTGAATGGTGGATTTCCTTAATAAAGTATTGATAGCTTCAACTCTTTAGGATTCCTAATTTCAACATTTTCATTTATCAGATATATGTGAAACTCTTAAGAAATCCTAAACATATTGAAGATACAACCAAAAAAAATTCTGTTAAGCATAAAAGTTGTTTCTTTAATCCAAAAGCTTTGGAAAGATATTACTAAAAAGTCAGGGCTCAGTTTTACATTTTTAAAGGAATCAATTATCTAAATTTGAAACAAGCGTACCTCAACCAACTTCCCAGCCTATTAGGATGTGAAATGATAAAGCATTTGGAATTCTAAAGGAAGACATTGGCATAAACATCTTTTGGTGATTTATACTAGATTGTTCTTGGCCAACTATAGCTACTGTGCAATAAATCCAACTTTTTTAGTAATATGGAAAAACAAGGAAAAACTCTGGGAAAGTCTTATGATCGATTTGAACTCCAGATAAAGTGCTATGGAAAAAACTTAACCTATAATTGTTATCTAAAGAAGAAAAAGCATTATAGAAGATACAAGCCTAAAGTAAACTTTGTTTGCCAAAGAAAGAGATTCTTTAGGCGAAAAAAACAAACAAGAAAAATGATCGATGTTTTGCAATCAAAATAGTCATTTCTTCAAATTTTACCTAAAGAATAAAAAGAAAGCAACAATCCAACAAATCTCGCAAGTAACAGACTTAAGATCCCATAATCTCAAATCCTTGTACTCTAAGATTAAGTCAAAACATTTCGACATTGAATTTGTTTTGCAAGACTCAAAATCAAAAGCATAAATTTTTGGGGTAACGATTATTTTGAGGCCACAAAAGAATATCACTCCTTAGCCTCTCATTGAATTAAAGCTATTCACCTACAAATATGATAGACTAATCAAAGTGATTGCTTTAATAGATATTGGTACTGCATCATCCATTCTTAAACCATTAGTACTACTAGCATCTATGTGGAAACATTACAAAAAATTCTTGAAAGTAATAGATAATGAGGTTTTTTCCATAGACAATATCAGCAAAGAAGTCAAAGTCCAAGTATTTCCCAAAGTGTATGTTATGCATAAGTTTTTGGTGTCAAAATTACGTTGGAGGGATAACACACAAAGAAAAATTCCCCCCTCTCAGTACAACAATTTATCAATTTAAGCACACTTTTGAAAAAAAATTCTCCCATTTTCAAAGGGTTATAGCAATTAAAATCTTTTTTATAATTCTCCCATTGTTTCAAAAAATAATTTAATCAAAATAAGCGTCACTTGAAAATTCCCGCCTTTCAAGGCTAAAGAAACTTCCTCTTTAAAAAATTATTTCAATGTAAGGTATACATGAATATTCCCCCTAAGTTACACAATTTCATATCATAAGCAAGAAGCATCCAATATTTCATTTCTCCTCATTTTTCACACAGTTAACTTTAATGAAAACAATTTGGTAAAGATAAAACTTGGTACTAATTATAAGCACACCAATTGTTGAATTTGATTAAGAGGGAAAACAACATATTCATGCATAAAATATAATCTTTAAAACCATTTGAGGGAAATGTTTGTAGAAAAAAATATCAATAGTTGAAAATTTTGGAAAATTCTACAAAACAAGTTAAACAAGGTCATAGATACTTTATTCATGGTTTGTGTATGATTACAAGACATGCACAGTTGTATGACATTTAAGCATGACACCGTGATTGAAAAAAATGCATGCATGATCATGCATTTGTGTGATACACGGTCATGTATGACTTTAAAACCCAGAATTCTGCAAAAGAGTGCAGTTTAAAATGCAAGAGATTCATTTGATATTAATTGAAAAACATTAAATATCAGTTTAAACTCATTTTTAACCATTGATACTAATTTATAACCATTTATTAAACTTGTTAAAAACATGGAAAACACCATTTGCACACACTTAGCACTTTTGAATCCATTTATGCAATAAACATAAGAGCATTTTCAAAACATTTTATGTAAAGTTGATCATAACAATACAATAAATCAAACTTGCACATTTTGATCATGACAAAATAATAATATATGAATTCATGCCATTTGATACCAAAACAATCAAATTTGAAATTTTTTTTTCATGAATTCCAATTTAGCATATGTTATAACATAAAGATATATACATACAACATACTTGTATCATTTTCAATCCAATCACTCAGTCATGGCAAGGAGTCATATAAACATTCAAGTACAATTACAACATAGGAATTCATTCATCATTAACCAAGGATTAACGAAGATAAGGTAAAACCACCTACTTAAAATGATGAACTCGTTTAATGCCTTGCAAAGCCCTTTTTATCTTCATTTCTTCCACTGGCTTTAAGGTTTCTCTCATTGACTTTCATCCCTTTTCATCTTTGACTTCCTTCTTGACATAAAAGCATAAGGATGTCCTCTCTTCAAAAATAATTTTAGAAAACAAATTAAACATATTAAAAAAAAATAATATTTGACTTTTAAAATCCTTAGACCTTTTTAGAAACAAGAGCTCAAGTTCTGATATCAATTGTTAAACCCTAAATACAATGAAAGGGCTAAACAATTTTAGAAGGGGCGAATAGGATTATAAAAATTATTTGTAATTTAAAATCTTTCACCCACAACCAATGTTATATATAATGAAATTTAGAAAGAAAAAGTGGAGAAAAAGATAATGAAAAAATATAGTCTGACAACATAATTCTTTAAGTCCCTTCTTTCAAATTAGCTGCAATCTATAGTGCTAAAAAGAAAAGAGTCAATGTAATTGATTTGAGAGCTGTTGGAGAAATTTTAGGTAAATGTATGATTGTGCTCTTATCAATAAATATAGTTTAATGGTCAGTTTCTTTATATTGTGCCATCCTAGCACCACATGTGCTCTACCTATACAATTGTATGCTCTGATATCTTTAAAGTTCAAATTTCTAAAAGGCCACAAAAACGTGTAGCACGATATCTCTTAAAATTATCACATAATCAAGAGTTTTCCTTTTTGCAGTCATGTGTAATCTTTGCATGGGCATGTGTCTAGATGTCAACTTCTTGTCTTTTATACGACTAAACTTGCACAAAAACCTTGGCAGTGTGCCTTCATTTCATGACACACAATTATGCTCTTGAAACTTACACGATCGTACATCCTTACATTTTATTGTATAGACATTTACATGACTTAAGACATTATGTTTGACTTTGCACAAGGTATATACGATCGTGTGACAGACACATAAAGTCATATGTCTTGCCAAAACTACAAAATAAAAACTTTGTGTCCTATTTTGGTATGATCATTTCATGTAAGGACATGTTAGATTTTTTAACCTAAGTTGGTAATTTTAGGGCTATAAACAATTCTATAATGATCAACTTAATGAGTACTTAAAGAATCACCATCAAATCACTTGATTCCTTGACTTGGCTTAACTTAAGATTATTCATCCTAACATAACGACACTTATGAATGAGGAATTGCCACTTGTTATTCGTATATATGACATCAATAACGAACTAGTATCTTCAAGGTGATTGTATCGAGAACACACATTTTAATAACCATAACATATGTTGACTAAGCATGTGATATACAAAAATTTGACACCTTGGCCAAGTGAGCAATTGTTACTAACACATAACTAATACTCTTGATATGTATTCAAGTAGCTCTCATCTTATCCAAGATAACCAAGAAAAGTCAATCATGCTCATACAATTCATGACTTAAGTTAAGTATACAAACTTCGGAGGTATCATGATAAACAAGAATGACAAGAATAAATTCGTGTAATGCTTGTAAATGGTGTCCAAGCTTTTCATTCCTAATACGTGGGCTTTTAATAAGCTCTAGTTTATCAAATGGTTTCATAACAAGTTCAAAACTCAAGGTGAAAGCCTAACCAAGCTACCTAGAATGAAGGAGAAGTGAAAACAAAGGTAGAAAAATCTACCTTTTTTTGTTCAATGCCATAATGCCATGCTTAGGCATTATAACGTGCTTGCACACTTGCAAGCGTTTGTGCACCCAGACACATGTGTCTCACACACTGATAAATATACACCCATGTGTTGTGGCTTACCACTATAGTGCCTTACTTCTACTTTGCTTAGCCCATGCATACTACAATGCCTTGTAAGCTCACCACGATGCCTATGCTTTATCTTAAGCACAAATTTCATGCTTTTTCAAGGCATTCTTACATGCTTTGACTTCTAAAGCTTCTCCAATGCATTACCTTTGAGGCCTTTAAGTTTTTAATGATTTTCAACAATGTCAAAATATATTAAACTTCAAATTTAAGAATAATCAATCAACTTAAAGATCAAGCAAAGCCAATCCAATCATGAAGAAACCACTAGAAAAAAAAAAAAACAAGCATGCAAATCATAATAATTTAAATATTTTTATATTTAAATTGTATAGTGTAATCAATTTTAAGGGACTTATTAATTTGTCTTTTAATTTTTTCTTTTTTTTGGCACATGTAACTTATAATATAGTTTTAGGCAAACTAGAATTTAGTCATTTAACTATGGTTGTACCATGCCTATAAAAAGGCAAGCAAACTCATTTGTAAGGTCGTCTGTTGAAATGAATATTTGAAAATAGACTTTGTGTTTTGGTGGCTTATGTGAACTTTATCTTTTCTTTATCCAAGCCCTGGCAAGATAAGCTTAGTGGCAGAATCTTTTTTTTTTTTTTTTTTTAATCTTTAGTTTACCCTCAAATTAGTAAAGCAATCCTTTAGGTTTGAGGATTTTAAATTTTGTAACTTTATGAAGTAAGTAGATTGATTTAAATTGGTAGCTAGTCCTTTAGATTTGAATCAATTTTCTTATAAATTATTTCAAGTTGGTGTTGTGCTTAAATTTCATCTTCCACATTTCTCAATGATTATTGAGTATTGAAGTAGAGTTGAAGAATGCTTGCCTAGGATTAAATTTTAGCATGAAAACTTTCATGAATTTGAAGGGTTTTGATGCTTATTTGAGGCTGGATTTTTAAGGGTGTAGTTGTGAGACTTTAGCATCAATTTTGAGAGCTTACGAGCCTCTGCCATTATTTATCAAATTTATTAATCAAGCAAAACAATCTACTAATTAAATGCAATGTCCTTACTTATGGACATTGGCCCCTAACTAGTTGGGAGTAAGAACTAACTAGTATCTCTTTGTATCTATTCTTATAAAAACATATCCTAAGAATCATATCTCATAAAATCTAATGGAAAACATGTATATCTCTTTAGGTTGAAAGCCCACAAAACATGTTAAAATCTCATATCTTAAAATCCATGAAAACATATAATTTTTTAGATTTAGAAAATCATAAAACTTGTAAAACTTATCTTATCAGTATATCTAGAAAACTTAACTTGGCATGCCATGTTATGCTCAACATTAATATGCAATGACTAAAACACCCCTATAGTAATTGCAAAATGAATGCCATTTAATCTTTATTAATATTTCTTAAAACTAATTAATATATGGACATGTGTATTGCTTACACACAGTCATGTGTCTAATCGTGTAACTAAAATGTATAAACCATTCGTCACTCATGGTCATGCCTTTTCACGATGCATGATCATGCCATTTTAGAAATCTATTCCATTTCACGTCCATCGCTCATGATTGTGTCCTTTCACCATGCATGATCATGCCATTTTAGAAATCTATTCCATTTTACGTCCATCGCTCATGATTGTGTCCTTTCACCATGCACGATCATGCTGTTTTAGAAATTTATTCCACTTTACGTCCATCGCTCATGATTGTGTCCTTTCACCATGCACGATTGTGTGCCTATTCTTTGCTATGCATAAGAGTGCTAAAATTACGCTACATGGGTGTGCTAACCTTAAAATATAAATGAAACATTCCACTGCCTCATGCATGATTCATTTTATCCCATCCCTATCACGATTTCCTATTTTGATCACTATGCATGGTTGCCTTTTTCTTATCACCGTGCACAACCATATATCTTTTTAAAGCATGCAAAGCTCAACCATATTTCCTTCAAAAAATGCACCACGTATTCGTCTTATCACCATGCATAGGTTCTTTCCTTGACACATTGCATAACTTACTTATCTATATAAATGCCAATCATCTTAGGTAGCTACTTGCATAACATTTATGGAAATTACTTATTATAGACAAAAACTATTTTCTTATACATGATAGCTAACACAACACATGTAAGTGTGCTTCTTATATAAAAAACAAGACATTCTTTTATCCATATCATGCACAATCATGTGTTTTTCGTAAGCATAATCATGCTCTTTATTATGCATAATTGGTTGACTTTAGCTATCTTGATCTTGCCAGAATTCCACTTTATTCTTTGCCAAGATCCATCCATACGTCTCTTATCATATCATATTATGATAATCAATCAAATTAACACACCAAAAACCTTGACAACTATTTGAAATCTTGGCCTAAACTAGCATCGTTCATAAACTTAAGTAAAATCAAGCATTCTATCTCCAATATTTCTTAAATCTATTAAAACAATCTTAATTCATAATGTGCCAACAATAAATCATCAAAGAACCATCATAAAGCAATATTTTAACGTTTAACCATGCAAACTAAATCAATTATCATCAATTAAACTTCAATTCATCCTTAAAATTGATAAAATTTTGTTTAACTAATGTTTCTCAGCCATCTCTCTACTTTGATCTCTAGCAATTGGACAACTTCAAGCGACGACAATAACTTTATAAGAAGCTTTCACATCATTGTTGAGCCTTGAAGTAATTCAAAGGAATTTTGGGAAATAAGGAAATAATGAATAAAGCATAAATATATAGCCTTTAACAACTTAGCAATAGGGGCATGCTCTTACGAGACATATGGGCATGCGCCTAGTCTTCTAACCAATTTTTATGCCTTTCTTTCATGATACATGGTGCAACCATATCATGATACATGTGTAACCATTTGAATTTACCTTTTTATACCTATTAGGCCAATCCTATGCCTAGAAAATGATTCTAAGGCTATAAAAATGACTTAAATACCCTTGTCTAAATTTTGGTATGTTACACTCCTTATGCATGGTCGTGCATTTACGTAAGCATTTCTTACTCAACTGCTATCATACACGATCATGACCCTTTACCATGCACAATCTTTTTTGTAGAATTGAGCCATGCACGAGAATGTGTCTCATGGGCATATGTTCATGCATGCTTGATTGTAGAACCTTGACTCTTTCTCCAATTAGAATCTTACTGAAATCTTGGTTTTTTTTATTAAGATTCAATCGTCATCATCTTAACTGAACAAAATTCATATACAACTCAATAATCATTTTTAAAATCAACTTAAATACAAAAGTATGACCTAAACCTAACCAATTCACCAATTTAATGAGAAGATATAATCTTGATCATAATTCCAACTTAATCCATCGAGCATGCTTACAATGATGAAAGACCACCAAATAATCATCAAGAAGTATCAAATTAACATCATAGAATCAATCTTTATCAATTTTGATTTGAAAACCTTACATTAAACCTTGAAAAATTCTTAAAGTAGATAGAATTCTACTTACCTTTTTTGCTTATGAATTTTCTCTCTTTTGCTTAAACTTTGGTGACGAACAATGACTATCGATGGAAAACCTCTCAATTCACTTTCTCTTTTGCTTAAACTTGATGACGAACAACAACTATTGGTGGCAAACCTCTCAATTCACTCTCGTGAATCCTTTATACTTCTTGGAGTTATCTAATGCTAATAAGATTTATGAGAAAAAACATGGATTGACCCCTTTTATATAGGCCTCGGCCAAATTATGATGCACAGGCATAGATACACATTGGAAACAACTTTTCTTGCCAAGTGCACTATACACATGATGCAATCCAAGCCACCCACATATACCTACCTCATAATGTTATTAATTGACTAATTTGCCTTTTCTAAGAGGCTACGAAATGACTTAAATAACCTAATACATAACCTTTGGGTGTTACAACTATTTAATGAATAGGGTTTACGAGTTAGGTTATGAAGTATATGTTTTTAGGTCAAAGTTTTGTTTTGTGCTTTAGGCTTTACAATATATGGTTTAGAGTTTAGATTTAACATTTACATTTAAAGTTTAAAGTTTAAAGTTTAGAGTTTAGAGTTTAGAATTTAAAGTCTAGCGTTTAACATTTAGTATATAAAATTTATGTTTTAGAGTTTAAGATTTAAGATTTAGAGCTAACATTTATATTTTAAGGTTTGATGTTTAAAATTTAAAGTTTAACACTTAAGGTTTTCGGTTTACGGTTTCTAATTTAGGGATCAAGTTTATTATTTAAGGGTTCAAGTTTATCAATAGACATCTCAAATCAAAATTTGAAAGTTATATGCATTATAAATCCACACTAAAAAGTTTAAATTTTTACGTTATAATGTAGTAAATATGATAAGCAGCGATTTATTAATTTTTTTCACCATTTTTTGCATTGAAAATCGATGAAAAAGTCGTCAGTCAATGGAGTCCAAACATGTGCAAAAAGTTTCCACCACGTGTGGCTGGCAATACGTGCGAAAAATTTTTAACATGCATGAAAAATAGGGGTATATTTTATCGAGATTTCAAAATTTACCCCTCAATTTGTCCGCAAATGTCTGCCAATGACTTCGCAACAGCTTTACATAAACACGCGTTGGACAGGTGTCTGGAACTAGCTGAGGCGGTCGACACGTTACGTGGGCTTCGCTGCACTTAATTGAAAGCAAGTGAAACTAAAGGCTAAAACCTGTAGGCTGCAACAAAAACACCGCTCTGGTTTTCTTTTCTCAGGTAACGTAACCAAACATTTGGTTTCCATTGCTCGAAACAGATACAAACTCAGGTAGTGTGTTTATTATTAAGGCAGAATTGATCCATGGTTTATTTACTCTGTTTTATATTGTGTTATATAACTTGAAAGAGAAAATAAGATTTTTATTTCTCTCAATCTCTTTTTTCAATCAGCATATACAAAGAGAATTTATATTACAATTGATCTAGAAACTAGAAAGTAAATACGGAGACTAATTAGCACTAAACTAGGTAATAAAAGATATACAATAATTATATACAATAGTTGTACAATCTCTAATCTAGGAAAGGAAGAGGATTTTAAGGGAATAAAATCTCAACACTCCCCCTCAAGTTGGTGCATAGATATCATACATGCCCAACTTGTCAAGACACTTTAACAATACTTGACTTGAAACCGCCTTAGTCAGAATATCGGCCAATTGATCTTCAGATCGAATCTTTGGCAGCTCCAAAGTTTTCTCTTCTAACTTCTCTTTGATGAAAAATTTATCCACCTCAACATGTTTTGTTCGGTCATGTTGGACTGGATTATGAGCAATATCACATGCAGATCTATTATCGCAGTACAACTGAATTGGTCGCTTAGTCGAATAACCCAACTCTTGCAGAAGGAGCTTCAGCCACAAAGCTTCGCAAAGTCCAAGTGCCATACCCCTAAATTCAGCTTCTACACTTGAGCGAGCAACAACGTTTTGTTTTTTACTCCTCCAAGTAACTAGATTACCTCCCACAAATGTAAAGTAACCTGAAGTCGATCTCCTATCATCTATTGCTCCTGCCCAATCAGCATCTGTATACACCATGATGTCTTGATAGTTTGAAGTTTTGGTGAGTAATATTCCTTTTCTAGGAGCAGATTTTATATATCTCAAAATACGCATGACAACATTCATATGTTGTTCACCAGGATTGTGCATATATTGACTTACGACACTCAAGGCATAGGCAAGATCTGGTCTTGTGTGTGCTAAGTACATCAGTCTTCCTACAAGTCTCTGATATCTTTCTTTATCAGTTGGCACTTGATCAACTTCAATACATAACTTCAAGCCTTCTTCTACGGGAGAATTAGCTGGTTGACATGCTGACATACCAGTTTCCTGTAATATATCTAATGCATATTTTCTCTGAGATAAGAAAATACCTTTCTTCGATCTAGAAACCTCAATTCCAAGAAAATATTTTAGGGAACCAAGGTCTTTCATTTCAAATTCTTTTGACAAGTATTCCTGTAGTGCCTTTCTTTCTTCTGTATCATTTCCTGTAACCACCATGTCATCCACATAAACAATAAGAGCAGTGATCTTACCTTGTCGTTTCTTCAAAAACAAAGTGTGGTCTGAGTTGCATTGATGGTATCTAAATACTTTCATAGACTTTGTGAATCTTCCAAACCATGCTCTTGGAGATTGTTTCAGCCCATATAATGATTTCTTCAGTCTGCACACCTTTTTGCTATGACTTTCTGGTATCATACATCCTGGGGGAAGTTCCATATAAACTTCTTCAGATAATTCTCCATGTAGAAAGACATTTTTGACATCAAATTGTTGTAGTGGCCAATCTAAGTTTACAGCTAAAGACAATAATACTCGAACAATGTTGATTTTAGCTACAGGTGCAAACGTCTCTGTATAATCAATTCCATAGGCTTGTGTATATCCCTTTGCCACCAGTCTTGCTTTGAATCATTCAATAGTGCCATCTGCTTTATATTTCACAGTATAAATCCATCGACAACTCACTGGTTTCTTTCCATTTGGACAATCAACCAAATCCCAAGTTTTATTCTTTTGCAAAGAGCTCATTTCTTCATTCATAGCATCTTTCCATCTTGGGTCAGCTAATGCTTCCTGCACACTGTTAGGAATATATACAATAGATAATTGATTCACAAATGACTGATTTGATTCAGATAGATTTTGGTTAGACACATAATGACTCAAAGGATATTTAACTTTACTAGAGAGTTCAGGTTCATATGTAGGTTTAGGAATACCTCTATTGACACGATTTGGTAGTTATTTTCTGGGTAACTCAGCTTCAAGAATAGGAACATCCTTGGCGGGCGATTGGTGTGATGTATCAGCGGGAAATTCAACCTCATCAGTTGAAGAACTTGTATTCTATGATTCAATTATCTCTTCAGTTCTGGTTGATCTCGAATTCTGTGTTTCAATAACTTCCAAATCTTTATCCATATTAAGGTCCAAAGCAACATCACTGCTATAACCAAGATTAAGGTCCAAAGCAACATCATTGTTATAATCAAGATAATCAAGAGTCTGAATTTCCTTCTGATGTTCCCCCTGAAATTCAGAATCTGTAGGAAAATACATTGAATCTTCATGAAAAACCACATCCATTGTTACAAACATTCGTTTTGTTGGAGGATGATAACACTTGTAACCTTTCTGATGCATAGCATATCCTAAGAAAACACAACGTAAAGCTCGAGGGTCTAACTTACTTCGCTGATGTTTGTGAAGATGGACAAAAACAACACACCCAAAAACATGAGGAAGTAAATCAGGAACTGTTGGAGTAACCACAACATCAGTAAGCGCTTTAAATGGTGTTTGAAAGTTAATGGAGCTTGAAGGGGTTCGATTAATTGAGTGAATTGCAAACATAAGAGCTTCTCCCCAATAGGACACCGGCATATGTGCTTCAATTAAAATGGCCCTAACAACCTCTAATAAATGACGATTTTTCCGCTCTGAAACTCCATTTTGTTGAGGGGTGTTAGCACAAGTTGTTTGATTAACAATACCTTGTAGTGCTAAAAACTGTTGAAGTTCAAAACTTTGATATTCCCCTCCATTGTCACTACGCAAAACCTGAATTTGTCCATTATACTGAGTTTTGACCATTTTATGAAACCTCTGAAATAACAAGTTTACTTCACTTTTAGACTTCATTAACCACAACCAAGTCATCCGAGTACAATCATCAATAAAAGTAACAAACCAACGGGAACCACTCAAGGTTGGAACTTTAGATGGACCCCACACATCAGAGTAAATAACCATAAACGGAAAAAGACTTTTATTTAATCTTAATGGAAATGAAGTTCGATGACTTTTTGCAAGTTCACACATATCACAACAGAAACTAGAAAGATCAACATGTTCAAACAAATTAGGGAATAATCTTTTAAGATAGCCAAAAGATGGATGCCCCAACCTTCGATGCCAGAGCCAAATTTCAGATTCATTCTTCTTTTTAAGGCCTTCCACTACTAAAACTTTATGCAACTTGTTAGAACTTTTCGATGCCAAGTCCAAACAGCATAAATTTCCTCGCTTAACACCACAACCAATCGTCTGCTTTGTTTGGATGTCCTTAAAAACACAAGAGTCAGGCCAAAAAATTACAATACAAGATAATGCTTTGGTTATTTGAGAAACAGATAAGAGATTATAATCCAAAGATGGAACAACCAACACAGAATCAAGGTTTAAGGTATTAGTGAGTGATAAAGAACCTTCCCCAATAATTGAGGATTCATTACCATCAACAGTAAAAATATTTTTTTGTGAAGAGGTTCTAAGATTGGTAACCTGTCTTGAATCAAACGTCATATGATCAGTAGCACCAGAATCAATTATCCATGCATTATTAAAAACAGGTGCAGAAACATTTAAGGCCTTACCACAAGTTTCAGTAGTTGTAATCAGCGCTGAACCTTCTTTAATAGTATTATCATTAGTTCCAGTAACAGTAGTGACTGAATTCTTGGAATTCTTTCTTCGAGATGCTCTACTATGATCCCACCATTCTGGATATCCCACAAGTTCATAGCAACGCTCCTTTGTATGTCCAGTCTGATCGCAATGTGTACACTTGTATTTAGATTTTTCAGTTACTTTGGTAGTCTTTGGTTGATTTCGAGTTATCATTACTGTAGCCTCAGTGTTTCCAATCTCCACGTTTAATGTCATACGACATACTGCTTCTCGTCGAATTAATGAATAACATTTTTCCAAACCTGGAACTGGTTCTTTACGTAAAATTTCCCTACAAACTTGTTCAAAATCGTTGTCCAAGCCCGCAAGAAATATATGCACTCGTAATCGTTCAATTGACTTTTGATAAGCTGTTACATCATCAGGATCTTTCATGACCACTTTATCTCGATGGTTTAATTCTCGAAAAATCTCAACTAGTTCTCCATAGTATTCAGAGAGAGACTTCCCATTTTGTTTGGCTGTGAAAGCCTTTTGGTTCAATGAAAATACTTGTAATTCATCACTTCCATCATAAACAGCTTTTGATAATGCACTCCATATCTCATAAGCAGTAGGTAGACGTAAATACCTTTTCATGATTTCAGGCTTCATGGACATCAATAACCATCGTTTCACCTTTTGATTTTCAGCATACCATTTTTCATATCCATTATCAGATTCGACCGGCTGTTTCATCTTGCCACGAATGTAAGAGAGTTTTTCTCTTTCAGCAATATGCATCTCCATTAGTTGAGACCAAACATCATAGTTTGATTCAGTAAGAATTATTCCTGCATTAAAAACACCTTCAGATTGCATAATTACAGGAATTGATTTAATTCCAGATGATTCAACACCTTTTTCACTCATTTTATTTGTTTCAAGATTTAAAGGGGTTGGCTCTGATACCAACTTGAAAGAGAAAATAAGATTTTTATTTCTCTCAATCTCTTTTTTCAATCAGCATATACAAAGAGAATTTATATTACAATTGAGCTAGAAACTAGAAAGTAAATAAGGAGACTAATTAGCACTAAACTAGGTAATAAAAGATATACAATAATTATATACAATAGTTGTACAATCTCTAATCTAGGAAAGGAAGAAGAATTTAAGAGAATAAAATCTCAACAATATAGTTTCTTGCTTACTATTTCTGTGATTGTTTACAGTCATTTTTTTAATATTTTATTTGTGAATATATTATTTCTTGAAATTACAATTGTAAATCTGATGTATATTATAGAATATCTCACAAACATTTTGGTGCTATAATTGCTAAAATAGGAATCACACAACATCAACAGCGGTATCAAAGAACATATAATTAACTTTTTGGGTGAAATTTGCCGACTAACTCTGTTTTCCACCACCAAATCTTTTGAATAATGAAAATTTTATATAAAAAACGCTCAACGTTGATTCTCTATTCTCAAATTAATAAAGTGCTAAAAACTCTGAAGCACAAATGTTAAACCATCAATTTTGGCTCTTCTCGGATAAGAAAATTTTATATGGAAAATTTCTCCCAAGAGTGTTTAAACTTTCATTCAACATCAACTAGGTTATGCAAGGGAGAAATGAAACCTTTATATAGGTAATTATAAGTGGCGTCTCATGTAATTTAAAATTACAACACAAATAATGAAAACCACAAAAACTGGAACATTAATTAACCACATAGTTATCTCCTTAAAAGACACTCTGACAAATTATCTTGCATTTGTAGAATTTCTCAAAATAACAAAGATAAAGACTTGGATGGATTGGGTTACTTGTGGTGAGTTGATATTATTTTACCAATTTTGAAGCATATGAACTGAGTATGTATTGTTGTAACCTTCTTGGGTTTTCTCTTTGTTTTTTTGAAGTTAATGAATGAATTAGGGGTTGAAATCTTGTTGGAGCAGTGTCTGAAATTTTAAGTTTTTGTATTTGTTTTATGGATTTAGGATGTAAATGAATGGGGAAACTGAGTTTGTGAATGTTTAGTGATCGATACTTGCTGTGGAATTTTAGAGTATTCATGAGTGAAACCTATTTTACTTTACTAAATATTGAATTAGTTTGTTGCTATTAATTGTGTTCAAGAAAGGATGGAAAGTGTTAATTTTAGCTATAGCATTAGTAGTTGTGCTGGAATTGATGGCCAATCAGATTTTGACAGGACATGAGAAAGGTCATTTGTCTATACGATGACATGCTTGAATGAAAGGGCTGGTATTTGGTATTAGTTATGGTGGGATTAGATAATGGGGAGAACAACAGTGAGGACAATATCAATGTAGATAAGCAAACGAGTTAGACAGGCTGGCAGACCTTGCCCCCTTATTCTTTTATTTGAATTTGAGTCATTGACTTGCTTTTTGAATCGGTGACCATTGACATCGCCTGAGATTCCCTCGAACTCAATTCCTCTTCAAATGGATATTGCCTGTTTTTCTTTCTCTGCTCCTATATCTGTAAAAGGAAATGGTGCAGATCCTTTCATTGTTAGAAGGTTTTTTTTATTTCAAGTTGAAGGGTTAGTTCATTTTTCTTTTGTTGAATGGAAGTGTCAAAATTCCTTGTCGAACAATTAAAGAGTTTCTTTGACTAGCAGTAGTAGTAGTAGAGGTGATGTTAAGTTCTGAACTTTCATGGACGTTGATTCTAACCTTGGTGTCTCTCCCTACTGCTGATTTAAACAATTTTGACAATTTGGCTTAAGATTTCAGTAACGTGCATAAGAAACCAAGGTAAAAGAGATTTTGTAACAGTAAAATTACTTCTTTTTTTGGAAGCCTATGTTTCACACTTAATTCCAGGAGAGAATTTTCTCATCACTATGTGTTTAAAATTGTTTTGACCTTTCATTTTTACAGAATAAATTTTGGGGTACTATGATAAAATTGTGGGCGGTTCTTAAAATCTCCTGCAAGACAAATGAGAAACTGAAACTTGTCTTTTAAGGATCTAAATATAGTTAGTAGCATAATTTTGAGGCCAACATGTTGATTATATGGCTAAACATATCCAAAGTTTTTTCATTCTTTTGAGATATATTTAATTATCATGTGTTCTTCAGACATGAGGAGCATGACTTTTGGGCTTTTATCTGGCTGGAAAGCATACTTGCATTTTGAAAATATATATTCTAATTGTCGTAACTGAATGCATTTCACATGTTCTTTTTGGCTTTGCATAATGACAAATAACAAATCATAAGCAACTAGAAAAGCTATGAATAAGACAAATTATTCTTACCTGTATGTATACCTATTATTTGTTCTCCAAGCAATACATATTCAGCTTTCTACATATAATCTCTCACTGTTTGTATACTGATATGATTTTGTCTAGTTAAAATTTTAATCACTATGCTCATCAGCATCTTATGCTTGGTCTCCCGAAAACTTCTACCATCATTTTTGTTTAGGAAAGATCACTTCAGTTTCTTTGCAATTTTGTTGTCTAACTTTAGGCTCTGTGAAGGTGGGCAGATATGATTCTGCTTTCATGACTTCAGTTCTGTCTTCTAATTTCAATAAAGCTTGTTGCTTTCTTTGTAAATGGATGATTGATTAGTGCATTGTGGTTTTTTGGCCAGCCACAAGATCTAGAATAAGATTGTGCTTTAGCAGACAACTATTAGTTCTTACTCTGATGGTACCAGCAATTAAGCCAGTCCCTTGGTTAACTGTGAATTCGTTTGGAGAATGGTTCATTAGATGCCATGCATGCACCCCTTGTCCTTATATTTCTCCCAGTTTGTTCGTTTAATTGGTCCATTTAATGAGCAGGTCATCTTCATATATCTATGTTTCTTATCATGTACATGAATGACAGAATGATATGGAACAGGCCTCTGAAAAGTCACTTCTTGCTCAGATGGACATAAAAGATCTAAGTTATTTCCTTGATTAAGCCTTCATGGATTCACTGTAATTTTTTTTTTTTTTTTTTTTTAATTTTTATGAATTGATCACAGTTGACTGGAACTTTGACACTGCCTTACTTAATGGAATAGGTCTGGTTTGGTTTTATGTTTGTTATATACTCTCTCTTGGATAGTGCCTGACAATGTGATCCAGCAGGTTATTTCTATGGTTCGAATTTCCTGTAATCCAGCTGTAAATTCTTCTAGTTTCTCTTGCAATTTGGTCTTCCCCACTACTTCTAAGGCCTAAAAATTTAAAAGTTACTACCTAGATGTGAATCTTTGAAAACATTATTTGTTTGTTTGTCTACAAGTGTTTTAAATAACTTTTTGAGAATGAAATGATTATTCATAATATAGAATGTTCAATGTAATTTTAATTTCCATATTATTTTATGAAGTTATTGAATTCAAATTGCTTGTTGTTAATGAAAGTCTGAACACGATTTAAGAAGAGCACAAAAGAATTGATAGGACTTATTAAAAATTAAGATATATATTCCTTTCCATTTGTCCCTAAAGATTTATTTAGGAGACTGTTTTCCTTGATAGCCTTTCATTTTTGAATATTTACATTTTCTGTATATCTTTCTGTTTTAACGATCAAGGATTCTACAGGAATCTTGCTATACCATATTATTTCTTCATCCAAAGTCCAAATAGAAGGAAAATATAGAAAAAAAATGGAAGTGTTAAAGTGACCAATAGTTAAGATTTTGGGGGATCATACGTGAATTACTGCATGTGTTTGCTCAGAGCTAATTTGGATCAATAGATCATGCATTTGAAGTCTTAAGAAGTTATTTGGTGGCTAAGGAGATTCCATCATGCATTATTTGCCAAAAGATGAGATTTAGGTTAAACTGAAGTCTTTGGATTTCTAGACTTAGTATTTTATTTATTTGAGTTCTTATTTCTTATAATTTTAGTACCTGGGATTCTGTTTGACTAAATTGTCCAGTGTGTATCTGCAAAATGCATGTGAAGTACTGTATCTTACCATGCCTACAGAATTTTACAAAGCTTTTGAACTTTGTCTTGTCAGATTAGTCCAGAAAATCTGCACAGGATCTTATTCTTGACAAAAGAGAGATTGTTATAAGAACCACTTAGTGGTTATTTAATCTTGCAAGCTTGATCAACTATGGAGTATCAGTCAGCTGAAGTTTTGCATGTTAATAGTTCTTCATGTCTGGTCTATTATCAGTTTCTGGACTTTCTGAGGAATAAAACAGAATCTTATTGAAGCTTTTCACATCACTGCTTGAGATGATTTTTGTGTTGTCCTTTTGAAGTTTTAACTTTTCTATTTTGTAAATACTCGCTTTGATTTACAATTTAAGTTTAGTTGAATGCAGACCCTTGAGTGCGATGAATATATGTCAAGATATAGCTGAGAAACTATGCAAGTGCTAGTATAATTGCTGTATGTATTGCGAAAGATCCCTCTTTTTGTTACTGAAATGTAGCTGACCATTTACTGGAGGCTTTAGTTAAGTACTTCCAGGAACTTGTACGTCATGATTTCACTTCCATAGATGATTGAAGGTTATCATAAATTTCAAGTTCTAAATCCTTACAATGTTATTATAAATATTTTATTTATATTCACTGTTTATCTAATTTAAACACATGTGATGTGCAAATGCTGACATTTGTATGCCAAACTGACGTTCTGACATTTGGTGCCCCAGATTAAAATGGAAGTAAAGTGACCCAATCTAATAGTGCTAAGGTCAATTTGGAAGGTGTTTGAAAATCCATCCCCCAATCTCAAATAAACGATGAAAACCTTAAATTAGGTCATCAGAATTGCAGGGAGTTTTTTTCACGAGGCACATTTCTGGGAGGCGTTGGTACCTCTGGGGATGTAAATATGGAGGCCACAATAACACCAAATGATGTCATGCGCGCTGGGGGTTTTGGGGCAAGAGATGATATAAGTAGTTTTCTTCCTGTTCCTAGTGATTCAACTGATTTTAAAGCTTCAATCTGTGACGCCCAAGAATATGAGCAACAACGAGAAGACATACCCAGGCCAGGTCTTGGCTGGACAGAGAAATCAGGGAAACATTAGCCCTATGTCTCTCACTAAGTGAGTCATTGGCATAATCTCTTGTTTTTCCCGGATATTTCCTTCTTTTGGGACATGATGATTTTCTTCTAACATGTTATCATATGGTTTGGACTGAGGAATCTCAGGGTTTGAATACCATTGCCTTGTATCTTTAAGAGATCTAGATGTTGTTTAGTCTGTGAAAGTAAAATAAAATAACTACATCAAGCTCTCTTTATTGTCTACTAAATAACACTCTGATGCTAATTTAATATGACCTTTTAACATGAAATTCACTGACTGCTTAATGCAACTGTTCTGGTTATCAACAACATGGTTCAATAGCTTACTGCCCAGTTCTACTTGTGATTCTTGCGACTTAATAATGTAGTAATTTACAATTTTAGGCATAACGGATCCATTGGACTTAAGATCCCTCTGGTTAATCTGTGGCTTATATGAGAGAATATTGTCATAAGAAGGGTATCGTCTTTTGGAAAATTCTCTGGCCAGGAGCAAGGATTGCCAGAGGGTCATAGTTAGATTTCCTCTGTACAAAAAGTTCCCACTGAGGACCAAAGTGAGCTTTCCACTCTTTCTGGTTGCTGTAATGGGGCAAGTATTGCTTGATTCCAAGATTTTCCCTTGCACTGAAATCTAGAATTTTTTGGTTTAGAGTTAGTCTATGTTGCAAACCATCTGTTCCTGTTGATCTTGGAACTGCCGAGGACAGAATCGCCACTAGGTAGAAAATATCTTCATCTGGGGTAACAAAAGATGTTTTCTTGTTCCACCTGCAACGTAAAAGATAAACATGGTTCAAAACATGGACCTAGCAACTGTGTTAGGATTGACAAATTTTCTTGATACGGTACTTGGACTTGTTGATTGGATAAATAAGGATAGGCCCATTGCTGTCTTTAAGAATGTTACCGAAGACCTCTTGAGAAAAGTATGAGATTTTGCTTTTTGGGATGAGAAGGTTTAGCCAAGGATGAGGAACGTCCCATAATCCTTGTGCTCTGAGTTTTATCTCTGACGTATGCACTCTATTCAGGAAGTCTACATAAGAAACCTCTGATAAAAAGAGTGTGGATGGTATAAAACGCAGTTCTGATAATAAGCCTTCAGCTTTCTGCATCATGATGAGCAAAATTTACTTACTATTGAAAGCTTTAATAGAACCATAAATTGTAAAGTTTCTTGCCAAGTTTTACCTGCTTCACAGCATTACTCTCTTCTGGGTTGAAATATATAGCCAACTCTAGACAGTAAAGAACTTTTCCATCGGAAATGAACTGGCTGGCTTGAACTGGGTCTTTGGGATTGAAGGATGATCTCCAGTTATTAACGAGGCCAGTTCTGTTTATTAGAACAAATCCTTCGATGTAGTTGAATGACTTCTCCAATGATATTAAATGCTCTTGGTCCTCGGAAAATAATGAGAATTCGGAGTAGAGCACTCTAATCCATTTCACCTGTGAAGATTGTTGAATTAAGCCATAAAGATTCTTTTTTGTATATTAAACTTTTATAGAAATAGTATTTGTTTCTACCATCTGTGGCGCTGGTCCAAGGGAGATTCTAGCCCTGGTAATGATTCCAAACTGTCCAAGTCCTCCAAGAACACCATAAAAGAGATCAGTGTTCTGCTTCTCTGAACAGGTAAGAACTTCTCCTTTTCCTGCACCCAAAAATCTCAAAATTAGATTCATTCATGGCTATATTTTCTGTTTTTCTGTTCTTCTTGTTGGAAGATAGGGGTCAAAGGCATCATTCATTTAGTCTAGCTTTCATTAATTCGCCGTAGCCAGAGGTGGATGGTACAGTTGTCATTTCACCATATTCAAAATAATCAAATTACCATGTCACCCTTGTCTTTCGCTAAAATGACAAGTATTCCATACTGTGTCTTGGTTGGGCTATGATTTTCAGCCATCCTGAGGCATTTAGTTTTCTTCAACATACCTGTGACAACCTCCAGCTGGTAAACGTTATTGATCTGGGGTCCATGGAGAAATGCCTGACCGCTAATTCCCGCATTCGATAGCGTGCCTCCGACGGTGAGATAGAGGTAATCTGTCCAAGACTTTGGTGAAAGCCCATGTTTAAGAGTCTCATGCAGAATATTAATCCACAACTCACCACCGGAAACATCCACATAAGGCTGTTCAGCAGAGTGAACTTCCATAGGTTGTTCTTGGAGTGATTCCATATTGACAACCACCCCTCCTTGAGTTTGTGACTGGCCTTGAAGGGAGTGGCCATGGCCTCTTGCAGCCACTGTAAGGTCAGAAGCATAACCCATATGATAGATATACTTTATGGTTGAGGAAATATCAGAAACTGATTTAGGATAAAGAATAGCAGATGGCTGGAAATGGTAAGTATTGCCAAAGTCCTGAGCTGCATGATGCATATTTTGAAAGCCAAAGTAGCCATCCAGAGGCAGTTGTTTAAATGATAAAGGGATCGTGGAGGAAGAATGAATTTGAATTATGGTGGTAGCTAAAGGGAGATTAGAGGAAAGGTTGGTCGTGTTAGGAATACAACTCAAGAACAAGATCATAGAAATCATGAGTACAGTGTTGTTTTGTTTGAGAAAACCAGAAAATGGTGACCCCATTTTCTCTGGCTTATGTTAAGAAATAGAGAAGGAGAGGGAGAGAACTTTCTTTTCGTTGTTCTTGTTTAAGAAAGGTAAAAAGAAGAGCTGTAGAAGAACGTGGGGAATGAAAGGCAGAGAAGAGAATTTAAAGGGAGGATTTTGGGCGGCATGGTCAAACTGCCATAAGTTCCCTGGTGAAATCCTGTATTAGACTGTATAATATTATTATTCTTGTGCTCAAGATTTTCTTTTTGGCCCACCTTCTTGGTTTCTAAGTGTTGGAAAAGTTCTTTCAAAGATTTTACTCATCTTTGGTACTTTTCCCACGCTATTTTGTTTTTAGAATTCAGAAATTTACTATACTTGCTTTCTAAGTCCCATTTTTAATATTGAAATCCCACAAAACACTCTAATCTTTGGGAAGTAGGAAACAAATGTTCATTAAGATTAGAGAAAGCTTTAAGCACTGATTGTTCCCATTAAGATGGGAACAACTATAGGCTAATCGTTCATGGGCCATGCTATATAAATACACATCATATGCCTTCTTGGCAATCAATCTAGAGACTGGATTAGCAGTTAAAGCATTTATGTTGAAACTGAAGAAGGGTTGAAATCAAATTTCCCAACAAGTGTTGTCAGATAGTGCGGAATAAGAATGGATTTTCCGGTATAAACGGAGCGGCCCCTACTAGGTTTGCTTAGTTTTAGAGTGTGTGAAGAGTGGGTCCATAGGCACATGAACTTCATGAGCTTGTGCTTGTGGGAAACTTGGCAGCTCTTGACTCTGATACAATGACATCAAATCTCAGCATTTATCATTAAGATTTTGGTCTGACTCAACCATTTATATCTCTTAACTTTGCAAAAAGAATAACCTCAACTTGGTTTACGTCTTTATTCATTGATTTAGGAGGGTTTCATAACCACATGACTTTTATGGTCAGCTTGGTTACTGTTCCGGATTAAGATTTTGGTCTTTTTATAATTTAGGTTAATAATATAACTTTCCACAACTTGGATGCCTTAGCTTTAGATTGCCAATCATATCAAACCGTATGATTCTACTGGTAATCTCTTATTGGGTTGAAAGAATATAAGAGCATTTCGATATTTTAAAAATTTGTGTGTTTATTTTCTATGTACTATTCACCGAAACAAATAAATCTGTTGTCATCTAGCATCTTTAATATGTGCCTTAAAGATAACCTTCCTTTTTTTTTTTTCTTTTTCTGAACTTTGAGTTTCATATGCCCACAGTTTTTGCCTTCATGTCATAATTTTTTGTTGTAGGGGCCTGGGAGCTGAGTTTCAGGCATCTGAAAGAAAGGCGTCAGAATGAATTAGAAATGGAAAGTAGAGTTCGGGGACGGATGGCATGACAGTTTGAATGGTGGAAACACTGAACAACTCTTAGCCTATCAACGACAGCCTCCATTGCAATTGTAGATTCCAGCAATGGGGCATCCCAAATATGATTCTTTCTTTATTTTAATATATATTTTTTTATTCATTGCTTTTCTTGCCCAACAAAATACTATTATGGAAATTATTACTCCTATCGCCTATTGCCATTTGAATTCTCAAGTTGTTTGGAAGACCATTCGGATGTCACCCCTTTTTTTTTATCTACCATATTTTATATATATTTATACATCACGATGTTTGCCATTTGCCCTTTCCACCTTCTAATTGTTGCCTTGTCCCAATTAATGGTGTCACTGATGATTATTTACTATGTAATCCGAACCAGTAAAACTCTTAATTAACCTAGTATTCCATACAACAATAATGTATAACCATTTTTTTTTTTTTTAAGTAATGCTTTAAGTTGTTGGGTCAACTTTTTCTGCATTGCATGTTTTGTACTGGTTTTTAACCCTTTGGGATTGGGAATTAACATTGATATACATCATCTATGTGGACAAGTTAATAAAAATGTTAGTAAGTGTAGTGATGTTTTCTTCTTATAAATTAAGTCAAGTTTGGAATCAAACTCTTTATTTTCGTTACCATTTATACTATTTATCGATAGCACTAGTAAGTACGTGAAGAAAATAAAATAAGAGATACTATGATAAGTTGTGATTCTACAAGTCTTAATTTTTTAAAATAAATAAGGGTATCAAATTAATGTTGACACCTAAATCATATAAAACCTTAGGAAAGGAGAGTGAGCATGGTGACAGGTATTATAAAACTCTCTAGATCTTTAAGTTTTGGTGGAAACTTATTTTGAAGGATTGTTGAACATTCTTCAATGATTTTCATAATTTCGTGGTCTTTTAATAGTTTTTTATTAGCTAGGATTTCCTTTAAAATTTTGCTTAATTTAGCATCTAAAACAAACTATGTGTAAAAGGAATGTTAATGTGCATTTTTTTTTTTTTAAATATCAAGAAATTTTGCAAATTACTTATCTAATTATTGCTTTTTAATTGCCACAGGAAAATGAGGACGAATTTCTATCTTTTTGGGCTTAACTACATTAGCAATGAGTTCATCTAATTAGATATAGACATTTCCTCTTTGTCTTGACTTTTAACTTCTTTCCCATTTTTTAATGAAATTGCCTTTGCTTGCTCTTTGAATTTTTTCTATTATGGTACCCAAACTTCTGTAGCTATCTTTTTGTGCTCAATAGGTTTTGCCTTCTCTTCAATCTCTTCTTTTGGTTGTAATTCTTTCTTGCTAACTTGAGGTTCTTCTAGCATAGTTTCATTTTTATAGGTGATGGCCATTACCTGCTCTTTAGTATTATTTCCAGCGTCACTTGGTGCAGTCCCTTGAGCTGTACAGATTCTTTCTAAAGGTTTCTAGATTTGGTGAACTAAACTTTGACATAATTCAAATTTAGGCTATTGTATATATGTGATGACAAAACAAGCTATGTACAAGCATACATACTAATATGTATGGTCATACATGTATGATAGTTAAAAATTACACATCTTTTCATGCTATACATGTGGTTGCCTAATATGGTAACACATGTATGACCCAAAAATATCAAATGACTCTTTTACCCTTTATACAAACTTAACTAATTTAAATGCATAAAAAATAATTAAAATACCATTTTCTTTACCCATATTACTAATTATCGAAAACTAGGTCATTACATTTTTCCCTCTCTTATAAAAATTTCATTCTCAGAATTACCCAAATAACTCTAAAAATTTTTGCCTGAGCTTAAAATCAATCTTTCAAGTGGCCTTATCATATCTCTAACTCTTCCATAATATTTTAACCAATGGAATATCTTTGTTTCTGAAAGATTTAGTTCGACAATCCAAAATCATCAGTAACTACTCTTGATAACTCAATTCATTTACTAACACAATGTCATGAACTTTGAACATATGTGAATAATCACCCACATATTTCCTTTACAAAGAGGCATGAAACACATTATGAATATTGTCCATAATAGGCAAAGCTAATCTATAAGTAAAATTATCAACTCTCTCTGAAACCTTATAAAACCCCATATACCAAGGAGTTAATTTACCTTTCTTATCAAACTTGACAACCCCTTCATATGAAATAACTTTTAAAAACACCTTATCACTTACTTGAAACTTAGTTTCTTTATACCTTTTATTTGTACAACTTTTCTAGTGATTCTAGGCCTGTCTCTTATTAATACACTTGGTCAATCATCCTTTGTGTCATCTTAGGACACAATACATAATCCAATGAATCTCTCTTATTAATCTCATTCAAATAAAGAGGAGATTTACATCTTCTACCGTACAAAGCCTTATACAGAGCCATCTAAATAATAGATTAATAACTAATATTATAAGCAAATTCCATCAAAGGCAACAAATCAATCTAATTAGACCTATAATCCATAAAACACACTCTTAGCATATCTTCCAATATTTGAATAGTCTTCTTCGCCTGACCATTTTTCTGTGGATGATAAGTTGTACTAAAACTCAACTGAGTACCTAAAGATCTTTGTAAACTCCTTTAGAAAGAAGATTGATCAATAATAAAGGCCCTAAGGTCATAATTTTGATGTTCAAATACCCACACTTTCACCCAAAATACTCTAACCATGCACCAAGTGTATTCACCATACACTTCTGTATAGTATTCACCCTAAATTCTACTAAGTTCATGCTTCAGCATCATCTAGCCATCAATAAAGTTCAAATTCACTCACACACAATAAGCCACACACACACACACACACATATTATTACATATATATATATATATATATATATATATATATATATATATATATATATATATATATATATACTCCAAATATTCCCATAATAATCAACACATAATCATAAAAGAAATATAAGAAAATAAAGCTTAACATACTTGAAATAATTTGTAAGAAAACTAATTCAAACTTAAAGGATTAGACACCAATTTAAATCATTTACTTATTTGAGATAGTAAAGTTAGAAGATTTAAAATCTTCAAGCATAAACGATGGTTATCCACCACTTTGAGGTTGAACCAAAGATAAAGTGATGTGATTGCAACTCCTTTAAATGAAAGAATCACCACTCTTAAATCACTTGTAATTATGGAAGACCTTGAAGACACTCTATTTAGTCCTAAAATGATTGTTTTGAGTGAAGTTGCAACCAATAAAGTTCATAAGTACAAGTATAATTCCTAAGCTAGCAATAAACTCCCAAACATACTATTGATGAAAATGTTACAAAAACTAGTTTTTAATATATTTGATGAAAAGTTTCTCTCACTTTTAGTTCTTAAAGTTTGTCTTTGGAATTGAAGTTCTTCCTTTATCCAAGCTTTAACTAAGAGTTTGGTGATGAAAATCCAAGTTGGTGGTTTTGCCTTTATGCTTGAAGATTACATTTGACTAATTAGTAAGTGTTACATGTAAATTGCCTAATTGAAATTGCCTAAAATATGGTGCATGTTCTTGGCTCATTTGATTGTGATATTGTAGTGACCCTCCTCCCAGGTCACTGTGCGTTGCAGAAACATACTGTATATCATAAATAAAATATACTTGAGACGGGAACCTCTACAGTAAAAGAACTGCTACTGTTGCTGCTGCTGAATAAAAAAATTTCTTTATAAAAGAAATTGTAAATATAATTTACTATGATAGTAAATTAAAATATACTGAAATATAAGCGTGAAAGCTTAGCCTACTCATGTACAAGACATACTGGTCATACAGTGTATATTAGAGTATAATACACACATATATATATGAGAAAAGTAAAAGCATGCGAGCCAACATGCTATTTGCTGCTGTCGAGCCATATCCCCAAAATCTCACAACTATCTCGCTCCAGCTCAGCCCTCACTACTCACTGACCTGCAAAGGAAACAGGGAAGAAGGGGTGAGTGACATAGTCACTCAGCAAGCATTTCCAAACTCAAACACTCGCAGGTCCAAAACAAACTGACTACGTGACTCGTCACGTAGGAGATTCTGCTATACTGTTTTTTTATTCTGATTCTCTTTATATACCAAAGTATATCTATTTTCTGTATTATTCTTTACTGTATTCTGTTCTGTTTCTCATGAGATGCTGTACATGACATGAAATGTATATGTTGATGTCATGTATATGCTGAAAAGCTATAAAACTTACCCTTAGGTCTATTTTTCTAAAAAACTTTCTTTTCTGAAAACTCTTTCTGATAATAAAAGCTGTGATCCAAAGATCCTGAATATATACATATAACATATACTGAAAACTGTATCAGAAAGTACTGTATCTGAAAATATCTACTATATTGGCCAGACTGATGAATACAGAAATTTGACACCCTAACCATATGAGCTCAAGTCCTACTGGATCTATGATGCATAACCAGCACTCTTTCTAACGAGCTTGGTCAATGACCATGTCTTCTCTAACGGACGTTGGTTTCTCTCTTTAACGGGTGTATGAACTCATAGGTGCCCCCTTGTATCCACCTCTAACTGATATATGAAAAATCATATATTTATTCTTTAAAAGCATACTATTGGATCCTTGGATCCAGTCTAAAATCATCTGATATGACATGTCGTGCTTAATGCTGATAATCATGCATGATATGCTATTTTATCATCTTATTACTGAGTTCTGTGTGCTTAAAAATCGCTTAGAGTGGCTTAGTCTCTCTTTTAATCCTTTTTTCTGCTTTTCTTAAAGTGCATGGGCGTTTGTTTCTGTGTGCACGGGTGTGTGTTAAGGCACACGAGACCATGTGCTTCTCGTGTCTCTAGGCATGCTAGCTTCTAGAATATTTCATCAAAACTTGGTTGGCCACACAGACGTGTGGTGCAAACACACAGGCGTGCATCTCAAGCACAAGGTCGTGTCTCACACTACACGGGCATGTAGCTGGCTCACAACGCTCCTGTGTCTTACCTACACGGGCATATGGAATTAGGAATGGACACACGGGCGCGTGGAATTGGGAATGGACACATGGGCATGTGCACTCGGGTATACGAATATGTGTCTAGATTTTCATACGCACACGGGCAACATGCAAAGCCGTGTTCCATACAGAATTGATGCCACACAAGTGTGCATCTCAGGTGTATAGGTGTGTGCTCAACCTAGATTCTGTAGAAGGCGTCTGGAAACCCAAAAATTCCCACACCAAACATATCCACACTTTAAATCATCAAACATACACACTCTTTACTACTACTGGCATGCAAATATTCATCATATCATTATCTCAAACACTCCATACATCATGAATAAAGCATAAAACACATGTATACAGAATATACACATAAATCATGGAAATAGCCACTCAATCATTCAATGATTCATCATATCAAAGCTCAAGCATACTGATAACATCTCAAACAAGCACACAATAGTTTATTATAAGCTGAAAACAGTGAAACATGCTCTGAACATAGTGAAAGAGGTAAGAAAAACACTTACCTGACGCCATAGCAGCTTGACCTCTCTCTCTGGAAGCTTTTAGATCTTTAATCTAGAACTGAGCTACTGGGGGATCTCTCTCAATCACCTTAGGGTTCACTGGAGCTGAGGGAATAAGAAGAAAATGAAAACTAGAAAGCTGGAACTGTGTGAAACTGAAAAATAAAACATATTTATGGTTAAAAGGCAAGACACACGGTCGTGTGTGCAGTGAAAAATCTTAATTTCCACCCACCTTCATACATACACAGAATATTCCTCCCAGAATACCCATGTACAAGCCATAAAAGGCTTTTTAAAGGCTCTTCTACCCCTGAACCCTCTCAAATTCTTTCGTAACATGAAAATCTCTCTTTTACCCTTGGATTCATAACCTAAAAAGATAGTTCTACCCTCGAGCTATTACAGATATTTTGTTGATGTATTTCTTAATAGAATGATGCAAATGAGTAGTTTGAGATGTTTGATGAAGGTTAGATGTGTTGTGGAGCTAACTGCGGGTGATTAGAGATCATTTGCATATTTGATCTTCTAAATGCATTTTAAGCCAATTTGATGGATTCATATCAAAGAGGATACTTGAATCAAGTTTAAGGGAACTTATCCACCCACTGGAATCTTAATTCTACCACTTTGATTCTTTATCACCATAATTTTCTTACTGAAGAGTTGGATAAAGGATAAATGATTTCATATAAACCACTAAAGCATCATAGAAACCAATAATAAAGCACAAAACTTTCAAATATTCATTTCAATGAAAAATCTTATAATAAGTTCAACTTGCCTTTTTATAAGTAATTACAAACCTTGGTTAAACTAAGTTGTAGTTAGTTAAACCATAGTACAACTTGCTAGCATAAAATACAAAGATAAAAAAGAAAAAATAATAAAGATAATTATATCACCTAACAAACTAATTACAATTGCATAAAAAAAAAACATATATAAAAAAGTAGTAACTTGCATGTATGCTTTTGTGTCTTACCTAAGCTTTCTATTGTCTTAGAAAATTTGGCTCTTAATTTTGCATATTGTGTATTTGTTATGGTATTAAAGATATTTACAAATTAATCATGTTAAAATATTATGGAATCTTTAAAGATGTCATTATAATTTAATTAAAAAAGGCTTGGAATGGAGTACACATGCTTAAAAGGCTTGGAAGACTTGAAAAACTCAGGTGGGAAAGACCTAGGTGTTGTGATGCAGCGCTCTAAAGCTAAGTGCTTTTATAAGGCAAAAGCTAAACGCTGCAATGCTGCGAGACATAGTTACATGTCGTAATGTAATAACTTGAGATTAGAATGATAGATTGAAAATTAGGGTTAAAAGTGAGATTTTATAATAGAATATGGAATTGAGAGAATTCAAGGGTAAAATAGTTGTTTAGAAGCTATATGTGGCATATATATAGGTCTTTCTAAGAGACTATTCCATGTACAGTATGGAAAAAGAAGGAAATCTGTGATTGTTTTGACACATGATCGTGTATCATAATATGTTGCACCGTCATATCTAAAACCACTTTTCATCCTTATCCCATATTCAATTCACCCTGTTTCTTTTTTCTTTTCAAAAAACCCTAGTCTAGTAGTAGTGAGAGAGTAACCAATAGTAATTAACCCAAATAAAGAATAAGATTTAGCTAGAAAGAGAGAGAGCTAGCAGCCATGGCAAGAGGTAAGTGTTTCCTTACCTCTTTCACCTTGTTTCATAACATATGGTTCCTATTTGGTTAAATTGTAATAATGCTTGTTTCATGCTTGATATTTGATTAGCATGTTTGAGTGTAGAGATGATGATTTAGTAGCATGTTGGTGAAGTTATTACTTGAGAAACTTAATATATGTATAGACATCTATTATACTTTAATTTAAAGGATTTAATGTGTATGAGATAAGTTTTGATGAGTTTGATGAAATAAAATGTGCTTGACTGATGTATTGAGCTTATGAAACTAATTAAATGAATTTGGATGCCTGTTAGATGAGTTTTAGCTAGGTTTTGGATTTTTTAAATGTGATATTATAGAACTAGAGTATGACATACAATTGTGTGCTCACTGGCATATGATTGTATAGTAATATTTTTGTAATATCATGATTGTTCATGTTATCATGTTCGCTTGGATAAGCATGAAGGACATGACCATGTCTTTTGGGTCATGGCCATGTACTTGTACCAAATTTACATGACTATGTAAGTAGAACACGATAGTGTTAAGCAAGAAGTCTGTATGCCCATACGAAGTAAGGAACATGACTATATGTTAACCTGCAAGATCATGTGTCCTATACTGCATGAACATAACATAATACATCAGTGAGCCATTTTAACATATACAAAAGTTTATAATAAGAGAAGAAAACAAGATATCATACATGATTAGTACTTCATAACATGACATGTCAACAATGTTATTAGAAATGGATCTAAGGATCTATATGCATGTTTTTAAAATAATGAACTATAATGTTTTAGACATCATTTTAAAGGTGAATATGAAAGGGAACCTATGAGTTTGCATGCTTGTTAGATATAAAAACCAATATACATTAGAGAGAACATGGTTATTGACCAAGTTCATTAGAGAGTGTTAATTATGCATTAATAGTTTTTAGTATGATTAAACTTATATATTCAGGGTGTTGAATTCCTGTATTTATCAGTCTAATGAGCACAATAATTATTTTTAGATGCAGTATTTTCAAATATATATTTTACATATATTATATTATATGTATATATTTAGGATCTTCATATCACAATAATTACTTTTAAAAAATATTTTTAGAAAAAATAAAACTAATGAAAAATCTTATAATTTATAACATTGACATGATTTTAGCATACTCATATCGTGTCGTACACAACATCACATGAAGTAAAGTACAGATTTAAAAGCACACATAAGACAAACATAAAATATTATACAATGTATAGAATGAAGAAGTATGCAATTAAGAAATAATGTGACAAGTCACAAAACTAGAGTAAAACAGAAACCTGCTTGTAAATAGAATAAGAAATACTTATTGAGTGAATTATCACTCACTCTCTAATGTTTTCCTTCATTGCAAGTTAGTGATCCCGATGCTAAGATTGAGAGTAAGATAACTACTGATAGGATGCAGTTTTGGTAGTAGTTAGCATATTGGTGGCTTGCATGCTTTTATATGGTTTTGATCTATATATGTGTGTACAGTTCATAAGTATTATGCATAATATACCCTATGAGATATATATATACATATAACATGATGATTTTCAATATATCATGTAGTATATTCTAGATATCAACATCATTTCAAGTTTATCACTTTCACTTGCATGTTTCCAGTTCAATAAATATGAGATTCTTGTTATATATTACTAATGATGATTCATAGAATAAAAAACTATACTTATATATTATAATAAACAAAATATAGTATCATAGTGACATATGACAAAAACTTCTATAATTAGTGGTATTAGAGCAAATCTAAGCCATATTTTCAAAAAGTGTGTTTTCAATTGCTTTATTTTCAAAACTACATGAGTAAAGAGCTAGTGTATAACAATAGCTAGTGCTCGTGTCCCATTAGTGTAAGTATAATAGTAGAAAATTTAGTATTGTTTTCAAATCTTAACCCTCGTTATGTTTGTGAGGAGATCCCATCCATATAAATTTGTCAAGGAAGAGAGTAGTGCCTTAGTAATGCCTATCAGTGTGAGTAAGAGCAAAAGATCTCAACACTTTTGAGTATCTTTTAGACTTACAGATATGAATGAGATTATTAAAGAAATGATGAAAAAGGGTTTTCGACAAGTAACTAGAAGGGATGTTCATGAGCCAGTGAGATGTGCGCCCTCTTAGAGGCTAGAGAAAGGACAATATAGGCTAGTGAAAAGAGGTACTTCAGAGTTGGCTAGAGACAATTACTAGTTGCAAGAGTTGGGCCATTAATTAAGATAAAGTTTAGGTATAGAGATAATAGGTACCAATAGTTCTAACATATTATATTCGATTTATAGTTTACTAAAGGTGTATTAAGTGCTTAAGGTCAGTAGGTTTAGAGATCCCATAGTAAGAAAGGAGTGGATAAAGGCCATAGAGAGTGCCATGGGTCTATTTACTATTATAGATAAAGAGAGAGTCTAATATGCAGTATGTATGATCAAGGGTAATGCAAAGGTGTGGTGGTATGAAGAGTATCGTAGTACTGATGTATACTAAGGCCTAGGAGTTTATAGAGTTGATACAAAGGTCGAGTTCAATTAAGGACCCATTTTAATACCTTGGTAAGGTTTGTTCCAAGATTTGTAGGTTCAAAGATAAGTAAGGTACAAATGTTTACTCATCTGCCATTACTAGAGATGTGATGACTAGACTTACTCTCCTATAGAGATTTAATGAGGCTTTAAAGAGAGCCTTGAGGTCGAAGGTATGTTTATAAAGAATAGGATGTTTATTAGACTTGTAAAGAGAGGTAGAGATCAAGTTAAGAAACCAATTCAATCAAAGTAGCCATTATGAAAAAGTAAAAAGTAGAAAGTTGATTTGCCACTATATATGACATATGGTAGGAGACATCCTTGTGAGTTTTTGATAGGGAAACATATATGTTTCAGATATTGTTAGCTAAGACATAGATTATCAAAATACTCATTTAAATGAGGTGTTAGATGATTTGAAGAAGGTGTCAGGCTTAGTAGAGGTACAGTTAGTCTAATTAGAAAAGATAATGGTACTATTAGAGATGGTAACAATGCACTTGGGAGAGGTTTTGATCATTTAGGTAAAGCAAACAAAGTTAAAGTTTATGTTATGAAGTAGGACTAGGTGGAAGCTATCTCGTATGTAGTTATCAGTCAGTTTTTTTTTTTTTTTTTTTATATACACTCTATTATTTGTGTTGATAGGCTATTCTACCATACATAACTTTATTTCTAAGGGAGTTGATTTTTAGTGTGGTTACATTGAGATGCTAGATAGGGGTATAGTAATAAGTGAAATCAAAAGGTAGTGATTATGAATAAGAGATTGAGGATAAACTTGATCATGTTAGAGCTGGTTGACTTTGAGATGATTTTAGGCATAAATTTCTTAGGTAGATATGGGGCAAAGATAGATTATAGGATGAGAAAGGTTAAATTGTAGTTAAATTCTAATTGGTTTATGCTTGGAGAAGGTAGAGTGAAGAGTATGCCTATCTCATGCTTTAAAGCGAAAACGATATTGAGTAAGAGATGTGTATGATACTTAGCTAATGTAGTGTGTAAGGGTATATCTAGGCCAAGTATAAAAAAGGTGCCTATAGTGAGGGAGTTTGCAGATGTATTTTTTTAATGAGTTATTAAGGTTAACTCTAGAAAAAGTTAGAGTTTAACATTGAGCTACCTCTTGATATGACCTTAATCTCTAAGGCTTTGTATCAGATAGCTTTAGTAGAGCTTTAAAAATTGAAGAAGTATCTCCAAGAGTTGATTAATAAGAGATTTATGAGTTTGAGTTGCTTATCTTAGGGTGCTCCCATCTTCTTTGTAAAGAAGAAAGATGGATTGATGGGACGTGTATAGATTATAAGGAGCTAGATAAAGTCATAATAAAGAACATATATCCCTTGCTTTGGATTGATAATTTATTTGATCAGTTGAAAGGTACAATCGTATTCTCTAAGATTGATTTGAGGTATCTATATTATCAGATAAGAGTAGCAAATTAAGATACACCCAAAACTACTTTCAAGATAAGGTATAACCACTATGAGTTTGTAGTAATATCATTTGGGTTGACTAATGCTCCTAAAGTGTTTATGGATATGACAAATAAGTTATTCCAAGATTGTCTTGATAGATATATGGAAGTGTTTATTGATGACATCCTAGTCTGCTCAAAGAGTATAGTTGGGTATGAACAATATTTGTAGATTATTCTATAGAGACTAAGAGACAGGCAATTGTATGCTAAGTTTACCAAGTGTGAGTTTTGGTTGAGTAGTATGGTATTTCTTAGGCATATTATGTTAGTAGATGGTATATCAGTAGATTCGAGAAAGGCAGAAGTCATCCTAAGTTGGCCAAAACCAAAGAGAGCTAAGAAGACGAGGAGTTTTCTTGGATTGGCTAGATATTATAAAAAAGTTCATTAATGGATTCTTAAGTTTAGCAGGACCTTTAGCTGTTTTAACTTAGAGCAAGATGCCTTTTGTGTGGACCAATAAGTGTAAGCCTCAATCTTTTGCCCTAGGGGTTAGAGTAGAGGTTAACCAATACTCCAATTTTGGCATTGCCTTAAGAGGGAGTTGATTTTGAAATTTTTACAAATGTTTCCTATCAGAAGATTAGAGTAGTGCCAATATAGTCAGGTATGGTAATTTCTTATGCCTCTAGAAAATTGAAAGACTATGAGTTGAGATACCTTACTCATGACTTGGAGTTGGCTACAGTGATCTTTACCTATAGATATGGAGACAGTACCTATATGGTGTGAGCTATTGTATTTATTCTGATTATAAGAGTTTAAAGTATTTCTTCACCCTAACATAATTGAATATGACATAGAGGAGATAGTTAAAGTTAGTGAAAGATTACGACTGTAAGATTAGATATCATCCTAGTAAAACTAATATAGTTACAAATGCTTCAAGCAAGAGAGTAGCTTTATCAAAGATATTGTTAAGAGGAAGTTACAACATGAGATTAGCAAAGAGGAGATCGAGATTGTGACAGCTAAATTCTTCAAACTTCAGATAGTGTCCATACCGTTAGATGGTAGGAGAGCTTGATAGATGCTTAATAATTGGGTACAGAGTATGGTTCAAAAGGTTACAAAGGGTGCAGTACCTGATTATGAGATCAAAAATAGGTTTCTAAGATTCAAAGGCATGATATGTGTGCTAGATGATGCAAAGCTAAGACATAATATTTTCACTAAGGCTTACAGTCCAATATACTTAGCACATCTATATAGTACTAAGATGTATTAGGATCTCAGGAGAGATTTTTAGTGGTTAGTTATAAAGAGGGATATAACTGATTTTATGGCTAGATGTTCGACTTATCAATAAGTCAAAGTAGAGCACTAGAGGTTTTTTGGTTTACTCTAGCCATTGAGTATACTTGAGTGGAAATCAAAGAGTGTTTCCATGAATTTTATCTTAGGTCTTTCTAAGGTTTAGTATGGTTTTAACAGTATCTAGGTTATTATAGACAGATTGGGTAAGTTTGTTCACTTCTTGTCTATTAGAGAGGGGATGAGTATAAATCAGCTAGGTTGACTATATATCCGAAAGATTATAAGACTTTATGGGTTCCTAATATTATTGTATCAGATAAAGATTCTAAGTTTTTTTCAACATGCTTAGGTAGTTTATAGAAAGCTTTAGGGACCAGACTACATCTCATTTTAGCTTATCACCTTTAGATAGATAATCAGATTGAAAATGTGAATCAAATTTGGTAAACATGTTTGAATAAACTATTTATTATAGGGTAGCCTTTGAACTAGGTGACGAGGCTGTCTAACACTTTTTCCATTATCATAATAACTTTTTGAACCCTTTTATTAAACAAGTGAGGATAATTTAGATCTTTTATAAGGGATTCAACTAGTCACCCATCTTTACTGATTTACATTTTTCAAGGCAATCTTTGGGTGGTGACTCTAAATAACCTTTTGCGATGGGCTAAAAGCCTACTCACACATTCTTTTTAGTCATGGTAGGATGAATAAAGAAAAGTGACATGTCTTACCTAGAATGACACAATAAAAACTTGTCACGGTTATCCAATTGCTGATATACAATCATGAGCTTTTCATTCATGGGTGGTATATAGGAGTCAAAAGTGTGCAATTTACATAGTCACACCCATAAACATGTTTCTATATAAGAAAGTCTGACAAATTATTTTTACTTTCCTTAAGACTTTTAGCTTTCACACTTGTAAAACAATAGGTGCTAGCACCTTAAATTGGTTTTTCCTTATTGTCTTGCTTTGTGTGGACTACACAAGTGTTATTAGCTTACAAGACATTGAAAAAATGTAGTCTTTGCCACGTAAAGTTTAAGGAGCCTTTAAGCATAAGCATGGTTTCTATAAACACCTTGTACGTGTTCAAGTTTTATATTTCTTATAACTAGCCAAAAATGGGTATCTATGGTAGGTTTTATCAAAGACTTTATGTGTGTTTTCTATTTTCACTGCATGGTCATCCTTTCGATGACCTTGGAAAATCTAATAACCTGATCTTACTGTGTCACATGTTTAGTAGTCATCAATATACATTAAAAAAGGCCAATCAAAGATAAGGCCTTTTGTTGGTTAAAGCAACAAATTCTATGTTGAATCATCATAACCTATGCCAGATCTTGATATAGCCAGTTACCAAACATATAGTAACCCTTATTATGATAGCATGTAAGATAGTGTCAAACTATATTGATCCTTGTATGAGACAGTCTAGTAATCTTCAAGTCTAAAGATCACATGTACCCTCATCTACTAAAGAGGATATGTTCCATAAATACTAAGACAACTATTTATAGAGAATTCTCTTGGTAAGTTATGTTTGGTGCATATAACACGTAACTGTGTGTCACACTAAACTGTAGCCAATAGATTTGATATAAGTAAACTGTTACCACCTTTTGGTAGGATCATTTAACACTATAATGGTTACATCTCTATTACCTATGCCCTAGTCATGATAATATATGACTTACTAACGATTTTTAAAATGGTTACTTTACTGAATACATAAGAAAAGCATGATCAAACCATTTGATTTTTTGACTCAATTCCACCATTTTAAGGGTGTTTATCCTAGCATTATTACCCTTACAAATAAAAAGTGCCTTTAAGATTTTGTTCATATATGATGTCATCAATAAATTGGTTTTGTCAAAAAGATTGATTTTAAAGCACTAATTCTAATGTGATTTACTATATTGAGATCTATACAAAGGTTATGATTGACCAATAAAAGATTTTTCCTTCTTAAACATCAAAAAATGTATCTCTGATAAGCTCACTAATGGATATTCATGAACATATAATTTATGGCTACAGTAGGATCGATTCAAAGCCAAATATGAGTTATTTAGTGTGGATAGACATAAACTATGGTTATAAGGGTCTCTTAAGGTACAAACTACTTCTGTGCTTAGCCTTAAGAGATGTAGTATAAAAAAAAATTGAATTGTTAATTAGTTATTAGATTGATCAAGCTTTTGACTTATTCATTGACACTTTATTACACAGAAGGTTATGTTACTTATTAAAAGCTACTTATTGTCTACACTTAGATTCAACCCATAATTGGATGCTATATGATTAATAGAAAGCTTATGGGTCACACACAATAAAAGTTAATTAAACTCTAGAGACAAAGGATTTATTAATCCTTTTAGAGGTGTGTGGTTGAAAAAAGTCACAATTGACTTATCAAATTTGAATGAATTAGCTCAAAAGTCAAGATTAGCCATATGTCTCAAGATGCATGGTTGTTAGGTGGCATGCATATCAGATTAGATTTGAATAAGCCATAATTCAATCAAGATTTAGAAAAGCCTTTCTAGTGCACACTCTATCATACCCATACTTAAGTATGTTTAAAAATCTCTATTAAAAATTACTCTTAGTAGTTTTATAGGAAATTCCATTGGAAAAGGTACAAAAGAGTAATATTTTATACTAGAGATAAAATGTCATAAAAAAGATTCAAGGGACAAAGTGGAAATTAAAATGAAAGAATATAAAGTAATTTACATGTTTAGTAAGGTCATTTTAGTAAATTTTATAAAGGATGTAGATGTAATTAATGGAAAAGATAAGTGGCATTTGTAGAATTGAGAATAATTAAATCAATTAAATGATAAATATGAACCAAAATTGTTCAGTTCCTTTTCCGTAATAGAAAAAACTTCTTTGTCCCTTCTCACACATTTTTCTTTAATTGTTTTTTTATGGGAATTTAAGTGATTTTATTAAGGAAATTTCAAAGGTTTTCAAGACAAGTATTCCTAATCACTAAGGTAAGAATTTCAAGACAATTTGATAAAATTCTGCATAGGTTTATGAATTTATATTCTTTAATGGTGATTTAAGCAAAAGTAAGAAACATGATGAAAAGAAAGAGAACAAGAAGAGTCAAAGCTTAAAGTATGTAAATTATGCTTGTATAACATTTACTCCAAATTTGATAAAATTAGGGTTTAATGAAAATTAAGGTTTTATGTAATTAATATGTAGATGTTGTAATTCATATGTTCAAGAGTGAAACTAAGTTGAATTAAGGTTGAAAAGTTGTGAAATTTTGACATGTATGTATGATGTAGATTATGCCATATTTGAAAACTTACCATACTTTGATTTTTGGTTGAATCCCTGTATAGAATTAGCTAATAATGCATATTTAAGGATGATATATGGTGTTAAATTGAAGAATTATGGGTTGATAGAAAATACTAGTTTTGGCCTTGAACATGTTGTTTTATTTGTAAGTTATTTGTAAACTAATACAGAGTTATGATGTATGAAAATGCTTTTTTGCAAATGATATACTATATAAAGTTTATTACATGAAGGGATTTATTAAGTACTTAAGTAGGGTTTTGAGTTAATAATCATGTAGAGTAAGAGAATTTAGTGTTCACAGAGATAGAGTTAGGAATCATAAACAGAAATGAGATTTAAGAAAAAGAAAAGAAAAAACATGGTAGAAATTACAAGGAAAATAGGATTGGCTTTTATGTATAGCATCGAAGCATATTTACCTACATATCGCATTTTGTGTGAACATCTTGTCATGAATTATATGAGTTCTAGAAATAGAGCTTATATTTATACGTTCAATTATTACATTTTTACACATAGTTTTCGTAGTAGAGTATTTCTATTTTTAGAAAAGTTAATCATTTACAAAATTTTCTTTATCACTAATGCAATGAGAAACCCATAAAGCAACTCTACATGCTTGTTCTTAGTAAGAAGCCCTAAAATAGAGTTTATTACAATCTAATAAAGTGCGTGTAGGCTGGGGACTGTTAATAAAGTTAGATTTTATGGCTATGGTTCCTCATCTTTTAACCAAGACAGGTCAATAAAGAAAGAAAAGAGTTTTTCATAAAGAATTTTTGAGAATTTTCACAGTTTTCAAGAAACTTAAATATGTATAGCATATATAGCACATTTCACTACATTATATTTTTCATATATATTTTCAGTTACATTAAGCATATTTAGAGTTTTCGAAGCTTCTAGAGTGTTTAGAGAAGTATTGATATAAGTAGAAATGTTTAAAACCATAACAATATGAGAAGAAATTAGTATTAAGGTTTACAGATTATGTTAGTTTTATTTACTTATTAGGTATATTTTTTATACTCACCCCATGGCTTATAATGTTTTAAGTGTGAATGGTGTAGTTTTAAGGAAATGTCACACATGCACATGAGTTTAAGGCACACTAGCTATAGATTGAATATATTGTTTTGTAGATATGCATATATATATTAGTTAATTTTAGAGATGTATGTGTGCGTTTATATATATATATATTAGTTGATTTCAAAGATGGGTATATGTATATAAGTGTAAGGTATTGTTAATCAGAAAAATATAATTTTGCTTCTATTGTGTACATGTCTAATTTCATTTTTTGTTGAAATTGTGATAAGCGATCTACCCGTTTAGTAGAACTTGCACTTGGTTAAAATTATTGGAGTGATATTTTATTTGATAGGTTTATAAGAGGTGGTCATTATCAAGTTTACTATTTTTAGGGGAAACCCTGTCAGTTTTTCTAGAAAGTAGCTTACCTAAGGGGTAGTTACACATTTGTCAATGTAACATGCACGGTTGTATATATTTGTACTTGTCTATATAGAATAGTGGTAGATAGCTATCTAGAGATATTTATCCATTAATGGATTGTGTAATCATTGCAAGATTTGGATATCCACAAAGTGCACAATCATACATTTTTTGTCATTCATGTGTGTCACTAATATCAAAAGACATGACCATGCATGTGACATGTAAGACTGTGCATCGATTTTTTTAAAAATGCATGACTTCTCTTTTTATTTTTAATGTTTTTCCAATCACCTAATGTTTGCGCCCATATACACTAAAACCTTCTACTTGTGCATCAATGTTACTAGCGTCTAGGTTGAGTTTCAAGCCTTTATATCTTTGTGCTTTGTATGGATTACTATAAGTGCCACCTTAAGAGGTAGGATACCTTTCATAGCATGCATTTTCATTGCCAAACAAAGGCTTGGATGAGTTTTATAATATGTAACAATCGAACACCTTATATTTGATTTCCATGTTTTTTATTTAAATATCTTGAGCAAGATCTTAAAAGAGTAATTTTGGTCTCTGGTTAAAAATTTTAAAATATATATTTCGTTGTGCCATCTTTCCAATGGACCAATCTCACCCTAACAAGAAGGCCCTTATTTGTGCAATCTTTCATTTGCTCTAGTTTTTGCCATATTTGTGAGTTTTAATCCTTTGTATTCAATTAGTCTCTTGATGTTGACTTTTATCATCTTTATGCTTTACCTTCTTCCAATGAAGATTCGATTATTTCTTCTCTCCAAAAAAATGCACTGAAGCCCCAAACCTAGTTTACAAATTGTATTTTTAAGACTATTTGTCTTCCAGTTATTTCTCATATCTTCTAAATATCTATCCCAAGGCTTCTTCCTATGTCTTTTCATCATTTACCTTTAAAATATTCTTTCAAAGTAGCTTTGTCACATTACAATGAAAGAACAAGTGATTCAAGGTTTCAATATCTGTATTACACAAGAGAAAAGGAGTCTAGTCAATTATACTGATAAGTGTCAATCACATGTATATTTTATGGCCAATTTATAAAATTATAGAAAGTGAATTATATGCATATGTAAAGATTACATGTTTCATATTTGGTTTTGTAAGAAATAATGAATTCAATGTGAATTTAATGAAAAGCAAGCCAAAAGACACTTATGAAGACTAGTGAAGGAAGAATAAACAATCGAAGCATAGAAGAAGAAGGAGAGCATTACTTGTCATGACATGAAAATAAGGATTTTCACAAAGTTTAAGTTGTATAATGTAAAATTAATCTTCAACAAAGTTGTAGTGGACTTCCCAAGCTTTTCAAAAAGCTATTATGGAAAAAATCTAAGTTCTTTTTGGCCTTCAATCGTTGCTACAAAGTCAAGTTTGAAAATGTTTCTGTCGGTAGGATTCTTTGTCTAACCATTGAAGACTAAAATGGGTATAGCTTAAGATTTTGAGGTCCAAATAAGATAATTCAAAAGTCAAATTAAACTAGACATTCAGGGCTACGACTTTTGTGTAGATGATAAATCTAAATTCTAGGTTGTGGCATAGTGCTATAAAGGGAAAACATGTAAAAGCATACTAAAATAAGGATTCCTACTTGACTTCAACCCAAACATATATAAAAGAGCTTTTTAAAATAAAATAAAAAAAGGTGAGTCATCCTAGACATATTGGAGAGAGCCATTTTCTCATCTTATTGGGATTGCTTTCATGCTTTCTTGAATTTGTGTGATAATTTTTCCAACATGATGAACTAATTTTTCTTGGCTAAGATTAGGGCTGACTAGTTCATGAATTTGTAATATTTCTTAATTGTGATTGAAAAACATGTTATTTCATAATGAGTATGTATTATGAACTTTATCTGTTAAAAATCTAGTCAATTTTTAATAGGATTTATATTGTGTAATTGAGATTGAGATGTGATATTGTATAAGAGCTTGGATAATGCATGTCATAGATTAATTAAATATAGAAATACATGAATTGATACATGTAAAGTCATAGACACAATTGAATTATGTTGAAAGTTATTGGATTCCATAGAATAATAATATTCTTTCATTCAATTAAATTTACATAGAGATATAGTAAGTTATTAGATTGTGAAGTAGAATTAATATTACTTGAGAAGGATACTGATTGAATTAGGAAATTTCATTGTCACATGAAGAGCATAATTTCTTTTATCATATAAAAGATTTACTCTAAAGTGGATTAGTAACCAAAGTCTTAGCTTCTTCTCTCATCGTATTCATCTAGTTAATTTAATTGCATTTAGTTTTAGTTTGATTTGTTTTTGATTATAGTTTAGTTTAGTTTTAGATAAGTTTTCAAATTAAATTTGATCATTTAAATAAAGTTAAGGGTAGTTTTGTTTCGCTATTTGTTAACGTAATCTCATAGATTTGACAATCATGACTATTTTCATTAAATTTTTTGAAACTAATACACTTGCTAGGAAGTTAGGTTCAATTCTAATGCATTACATGTCAAAACTTAAAGCTTCTCTTCTGTCGTAAGTTTGTCCTGGATAGCCAACCAATGAATTGACACTTGTGTAAGGATGTGCTTCTTGAACCATATTAGTCCATACCACTTAACCTTCGCCTTTCTTTGTGCAAAACTCTTCCCACATCGTTCTTGTGGATAATTCCCCATTTTGGATAGACACCTAAATGACCTTGTGCTTCCCTGCCCGACAAGCGCCCTCTTCCCCTGGCTTTTAATTTCCTTATAATATTGAAGCAAAACAAAATTACAAAATTATGAGAGTGCGGAATTCTACTAAGAGTAAAATTATGTTTAATTCTTCACAAATGGTACCTAGTATAAGCTTTTCTTCAACTTATAACTTGAAACAAAACAAAATTACAGAATTCTCACTTAGATTCTTAGAAAGAAAAGGAGCTGGGTTTCATGATGACCACATGTTTCACACTTGGTGAGAATTTTGTTTCTTTTATTAAATTAAAAATGGTTTCTTTCTAAAAGTTGCATTTCTAAGTTTTAAATTATTTCTTGTTTTTGACATAAACATTCAATTTTGTGATGATTAAGAAAAAGTACTGTTGCAACAGTTATGTGATATTGATATAATTTTAATTTGCTAAGCAAGTAGGAAGGAAAATGGCAATATATTTCCTAAAACATATAATTTGGTCCGAAAACTTCCTCCCAAAAGTTTTCTGTAGATGGAATATAAAATTCAAATTTAAACAAATTAGAAAATACCCAGATGCTCTTTAATAGGAGACCAAGTGGCCAATCTATATATGTCAAAGTTAAACAAACATACATACATACATACATATACACATACATACATATATATATGTATATGTATTTGGCTATTTGAGTTCATTTGTTGGGGTAAATTAGATGCTGACATGTGTATGTTTGCTCACTGGGGAGATGACATGCTATGTATTTTAGTCTCTTCTTGACTAAGAAAGGAGATGTTCTATTTGATAAAGTTTTGTTTCCAATAATATTTGATAATAAGTTTTAGAGTATATTACAAATTAAAGATATAAAAAATTAAGGATATTTTTTAATTTTTTTTATTTTTCTAAACATATTTTTGTTAATACTACCATATATAGGCATATCTTGAAGACAAAAAATATATTTTCTTTCAAAACTCTGATATTAATTCAATACATAAAATCTAACGAACTTGGAAGCATAAACCATTCAACCATATATAATATTGCAAGATGGTTTGTTTAGACTTATTTTTACATTTAACTCGTAGATATTATAACCCAAACTAAAATATTTATAAGATTTATAAAGATTCTATAATATATTTAACTTTATGTATAACCAAGATAGTCTATACCAAACTAATCTAAGACAAATTTGATTGGTTGGATCCTAATTACTCAGGCAAACGGGTAGATTAATTTGAATTTGAATTTTCATTTTTGTCAACTCAAAACTCTTTCTAGTTGGATGGTTTAGTTTAAGTAAATATCTAAGGAGTAAGTTATTTACAAGTATTGAAGTGTGTAATTGGTTAAGAAGTGAAAGTAATAAAATAGCGACACGTTTTCAAAACACAAAGTGGGGCTTGATGAATTAGCAGTTGACAGGTTAAGGAGTTTGGGGCGAAGATTCTTTTTTGTCTTGTTGATGCAAACTGGATTGGTGATGCCCTAAATTTGCAGGGCTAAAAAGAAGAATCATATTGGCCTATGTTTCTTTCTTAAACCTTTTATGTCTCAATTTTCATTTTCCAACTCAAAGGTGAAAGCATGCTAACTTTAATTCTTTTATCCTCATCTTTGTTCCCTACTTCTTATACACATTATTATGCCATTTTTGTTGCCTTCTTTTTATGATATTCCTCTTACTACTCCATTAGTTTTTGCATTTGTTTTCTAAACTTTATTATTTCTTTTTATAAATATCAAATGAAAACTTTTGGCCTTTTACATCTTTGTTGTCAGGTTTTTTGTGGTTTTCTTTTTCTTTACGTTTAATCATATTTTTGTTATGTTTAAAAGTAAAATGTTGAGATATTATCTTTGAAGTTTCTTTTTGGTAACAAGCTTAAAAAGAAAGATAGGTTTGTGTTTATATTTTGTAATCATAGTAAATATACAAATAATTTACTAATTCATTGTATTCTTTACTATGTTCCTATTTCTCACATGTGTTACTCTTATCATGTCTTTCAATGTTTTCTATCATGTTTTTTCACTTCTTCATGTGGTATGTTTTTCTCCTGGTTTGCAATAAAGTTGACATTACTAATTAATCATAGTTGTCAACATTTTGGTGTTTCCTTGGTTTCATGTGCTGAATGTCAAATTACAAGTTGACAACATTTGTATGCGTGCTTCCTCTCTCACTCCCTCTTTCTAATCCACTATAGATCTAGTTTGATCGTAGTGTTGCTATCTTACAAATATTTAATTCTCTTTGATAAAATTTTAGGACATAATAATGTTGATCATTAACTTTATTCTATTGCTTCTATGATTATAACAAAATAATTACTAGTATTTGAAACTTGTGATTCAATAGAGTTTTTGATACTTTCCTCAAAATTATGTGAATATTATAAATACTCTTTGGATCATTCTTGATAGTTGATAATATATATAAAATAAGTTTTTCTTATTAAATTGGATAAAGGTTTTTCTTAACATTATATATATATATATATATATATATATATATATATATATATATATATATATGTATGTATGTATGATTCTTAACAGAAACTTTTGATCTTACATTTAGCATAAAATTGTAATATCGATCATTAACACTATTAAAAAATTGTCATTTTGAAAAACAAATACGAATGGTATTGGAAAGTTAATCTCTCAATGTGTTTTGAGTTGGTAGTTGAAAAAATATATTTCAACGACAATCATACTACCAAATTAAATATGCTTCAACGTAACTCTTTTACTAACGGAGAATCATGGCATTGATGCTTAAATGAATGATTTTACATTATAATCGTGAAACCTAATAACTCAACCACTAGGCAAAACATCTCCTCTTCTAAATGATCTTTTTCAATAACCACCACTGACAATGAAGTGAAGGAGATAAGGACTTTAGTGAACCTCTCTAAAGATTGAATGACACACTTTGAGTGGTTGGGAACCAAAATAAAATGGGTTCCACAAATATGCATTGAACAAATAAAATTGGGTTCATGTGGCTCATCTGAATAAAATCAATTTTGGCCCCACGGATTCCCATCAGCCCGGATCATAGATCTCGTGGGCCTAAATAACTTCACAAGATGATGATATATTTTAATTTCCAAAGTACTTCAATCTCCCTTTATTTATGCAAGTTATTTTCCCTTTATTTACTAGCTTTGAGCAATTGATCATATGAGCCATTTCTCCACCTTCCTCTTTTTTAGCTTCTTCTTCTTGTTGTTGTTTTAATATAATAAACTCATAGTTGTGGAGTTTAAGGCATGAAGAACATGATGAATTTAAGAAAAACCCCATTTGGAAACTCTAAGCCTTCTTCAACCTGGAGGCCCAAATAAATGAGCCCATCCAATTTAATTTATTACTCGTTTTTCTAACCAAATAATAGGGAATGTTTTCACCAAGCCTTTCTTATTGTGTAGGATACTACATTTTAACGGGTTAATTTATTTGCCCTACGGAAGAGCATCGAATCTCATTCATCCCGAAAAAAAATTGAAAAATTATTAAAAAAATTAATGTTTAATTATTATTTTTTTTAAATTAGTGTGGATGAATTCAAAATTAATCAAATGTATGTATGTCTACCACTAAGCTCAAACAAATTCAATGAAATTCATGTACACTTGTCATCTTTAAATGGATTTAAAGATTATTCGTGGTCGGTGAAGAAAATAGAGATGGAAGGTGCAAGTGTTGGTAAGCAAGGTGTCATGCTCACAACACCATTTAACACCATTTTTCAAATTATTATTAATTTATAAAGGGGGATTATTTTATCAGAAACAAAAATTGTTATAGGAAGAAAGAACTTTTGGTAATCCGATTTATGTTTGGTCATAAATATCATGATGAATGCCATCATCGTTAATATGATTAAGCCGGAGAATCAATTCAGAAAATAAACTGCCCATTTTAGCAGAGTGGGTGGGCATCGATTTTGTTCATAAAACACACCACGTTGCATCACATCCCATTAATTTGTTAGAATGGAGATCCATTCAAAGAACAACGGCAATAATAATATACAATTAATATTATGAACTTTACAAGTAATATTAATACTTTTTTTTGGGTTTTAAAAGCATTTTGGATATTCCTTGAACTTTTCATTTGGCAATCTGCATTTGTAAATTAGTTTTATTTTGTGATTAGATTTGATGATAATAAAGAAATCTATACGACAAGACACAAAGTGGGTAAAGTAAGGATGTTCACTGATGCTATGCTTTTAGTGCCATAATTTCTAGTAAAGTCAAAAGTTGATTGGAACGTGGGGGACAAATAAAGTTTGTGTTCAATAGGTGTTTTATTTTTAGTGCACGATGAATGGTGCTTGACGTTCTGGACCTAGAAACTACCGGGGTTCTTTGTGTTCTATAAACTTAAATTTCTCAAAATTTTCATTTTAAGAAATATTCCACCATTTTAAACAATGAGATTTCCAAATAACATCTTCATTTAAATTAACCAAATATTATTTTATAAAGTTTGATTATATAATAAAACACATAATAAGTATTAATTTATGTATATTACTATACAATTAAACGTTACTTTATTCTTTAATTAAACGTTACTTTATTCTTCCATTAAAATCAGCCAATTTGTTCCAAAAATATAGGTAATTACAGAATTTCATGTCCCTTATCTTTCTTCACACCTCACTCCACCTTTGGTGACTCAACTCTAATATCCATTACACATCGTATCTTACTTATCAATTCTCTTTTAAAAAATTTACATACCAGTGATACTTGATTAAAAACTATGGTAAAAATTTTCAAAATATAAAAGTTAACAAACAGGAATGTCAATTACAAAATGCTTTGTAATGGATAATAATTGCTATATTTATATATCAAAATTTTAAAACTTTTAAGTTTGTAGATAGATTCACCACTATTATAACATATTTTTTGGTTGTTATATTTTTTTCTTATTCAACCTGACAACATGCCAATAATGTTTTATATATGCATCAAAAGATATAAATTTTCCAAAATATTACCCTACCCGATGCCCAAGCATATGAACCTTGTTGGAAATTAGTTCTAATCCAGAGTGCTCAAATTCCTAATTGTAAAATCCAAGTAGCATATCATTTTTTTAGCTTTAAGATTTAAGTCTTATCTATACTCATGAAGTCACAAGAAAACTGCATATACATAATTTGCCTCATTTGGGAAATGATATACTCTTTGACTAAATTTATTTGCCTTATAGGAACACATTTCTTTTACTCCTATTCACAATGATTCCACGCATTAGATTATTCAAAGATACGACACCAACAAGTCATGTGTACTAAGAGGCTATTACTCACGCATGAGTCATTTATCATAGAGCATATACAAAGGAATTACGATAAATTGACCTTTTAAAATCTGGGCATAAACTAAAGCACTTCTGAGAGCATGAATATGAATTCTTCTAGTTTAGTTTCATTAGGTTAAATGATAAACATGCAACATCATTCAATAAACTTAAAATTACAATTTAGTTGTAAGCAATGAGTTATGTAACACCCAAAAATGGCTAAACCTAAAAAGGAAAATAATCTTAGATATCAATTTGGATATTAATTAAAGAATCCAATGGATATGTTCTCAAAAGAAAATAGGATTCTCTACAACACGAGAGAAAAGTGGAAAGTAGAAAGTTCACTTTGAATGGGAAAACATGATCCTCAACTTTCCTACTCAAGAACTCCTTACCTAATCTAGAATCTTATTCAACAAACAGAAGTATTATCTTAAAACCCTAACACATGATTATTAATGTTATCCTATCCTAGAAAAGTCTCATACTCAAAAGCATTTTAATTAGATCATAAAGGAAGCGAAATTGGTCTTCCATTTTCATCCATTCTAACCTTACTTAGCTTAGTACCTCTCTTTTAAAGCATAGCCACAGGATTACTTTGTATTGTAGGGAGCAAGACATTCAATATTCAAGCAACGTAGGAGGTTAACATGGTTTAAGATTAAAAAAAAAAAAAAAAAAAAGCTTCTTTGTGGTGTGAAATTTAAACATCTGCAAGTTATAGCGAGAACCGAAATTTGTATATGACATAAATTTCGATATTGTAATTTATAAATTTAATGTGAATGGTCTTGTTAAAACCTATTGAAAATTTTATTGTAGTCTTTCCTCAAGTCCAAAAGGCCCGTGGAGTTGTACCTAAGGGTTTTAGGTTAGTAATTGTTTAATGACATAGGACAGGCATGTGAATCTGACACCTATAGATCAATTATCAAGACTTGGGAAATATTGGGGTGGACTCCCATCTTATCATTTCGAGAAATTTTGTGATGTCTACTACTCTAGATATTTTTGAGTCTTTGCAAATATAATCTTTTCCTAAGAAAACAAGCATATAGAGGGTATTAATTGACAAATTTTCTGGCATACTAATGCATATATATGTTTCTTGAGCTAGACACCTCATGTGTTGAAAAATGTGAGAAATTTCTCTCTCTATCTCTCTATAACGTTTACTAGGTCATTAATTATTTACTTTTGAAAATATGATTAATTGTAATAATAATAATAAGTTTGAAAATATTTGGATAAAAAAGAGGATTTGGTTATTAAGTAGTTTCATGCTAAATTAATAGGGATAAAATTACTATTTACCAGTCAGGGTTTGGGGACAATCTCAACCCTTAAATTCAAAAACTGCAAAATGCTACCCAATACTCAAATCCATTAGGAAAAAAAAAAATGATCGTAGAAGGGCATAAAAGTTATTTCCCTTCATAGAATCTTTAAAAATATATGTTTGTGCTGAATTACTAAATTCGAAAAGATTACACCTTCTCAGTATGATTCAAGTTGTCGGATCAAGCAAGAATATTGTCCACCCTTTCGGGGTAATACAATAATTTTATGAAAATGAAATAGTTATTATAATAGGTTAATTTTAACTGTTAGACGTTTTATCAAGAATTTAATATGTTAATGGAGTGGAGCATTGGATGACAAATTTTTGTAGTTTTTAAATTAAGGGATGGAAACTTGTAGTTTCCCCACAGCTTGGGTGAGAATAATAATATACTCGTTAATATGCAGTTAGCTTACTATTGCTTGATGAAAAGATGGTTGAATATATATGGTCTCATAAGTTGCACCATTAGGGTTTGATCTCCTATCGTATAGACCCTTGAACTTTTATGAGCATGGATTAGTTTTTGATGGTACAACTTATTTGTCTTCATCGCCTTGTTATATTATAATAGTGCCACCATTTGGGGAAGGCTTTGATTTTCAGTGTTGTATGGTGTTAACACATCTAAAGAGTTTGTCAATGCCAGGGTGGCATTTGAGTAACTCAATCTCAACCTTTATACCTCGATACTTTGACAGTGCCTGTTATAGCACCGGTCTAAATTATTGAAAACGCAAGATTTGGCTGTAAATGAGTTTTCTAGTAGAATATTTTCATTACTAATATTTTCCACTTTGTGTTGTCTCTATGCTCACACGGTATTCTAATTTCCTCTGCATCATAATTATTTTACAAAGTGAAATCAACCCATCACTTACTACTTAAAAGATCATAAATGAATTTTGATATCATCGACGAACATTCATACTATTTAAAATTAAGAAGAGAGTTTCATAGATCCCTATCAAATCTTCTTATAGTAGTTTGTGTTGATACAGAGTAAAAATATATAGAAAGTAGTAGACAAGGTTTTCAAGAGAGTTGCTAGAGAATGCTGATTTTCTATGCAACTTTGGATAGTCATTGTGTGAAGGGACTTTATATTAATCCTTGGATTAATGTTAAGTCCTGATGTGTTGCTTGTGATTTTAGTAGAAGTGATGCTAATGGATTGTTTGTGATTGTTAATGGCAAGTTTGTTTAATAAAGAAGAAGAATAAATGGCATCAGTATATAGCTAATTGGTACGGTGCGTTTTGAGGCTATTAGTTTGAAATAATGAGTTAAACTCTTGGTAAAATGTTTTCCTTCTTTTAGATTGTTGTCTATGTGAAGTAGAAGCTTTTGGAGATAGCAAATGCAATGCTCAATCTTTGCAAATGCACCAGAGTTTTAATCAAGATTAGTTTTCCTATTACTTTTTGAATGGTTTTGATTTGTTTACCATCTATAATTGTAATTTTCCAATTGCCACTTTTCTTGAGTTGTATATAAACCTTAACTTTTTTGAAATAAAGGTATTGAGGTATATTCAGAGAAATTTGTATGCAGTTATACTTTTTTCTAGTTTCTTCTCATGGTATCAGAGCTATTTGGCTAACATCAATGGCTAATATAGTTGATTTCACTCCAAATGTGTTAGGTCAAAGTGTGAGCACTGATGAAATGTTGTTTACAACTTTACCACAGTTTGGAAACATCTCAAGCTCAAGTTTGCAAATCGTGAATCCAAGGTCGACTGAAGAAAATTATCGATACAGGATAGCACAAATACTGTTCATAGTTAAGGCATATGAACTGAAAGGTCACTTGACAAGTCTGATCTCATGTCCTGTATGAATTCTTGATGCTAAAAATGATGTTAAGTTGTCTATGATAAAGAAGGTTAATCTTGAATATGTTAGATGGAAAAGGCTTGATAATTTGTTAATTAGCTAGTTGTTAGCTTCAATCTCAGAGTGCATGTTTGGTCATGTTTCAAAATGTGAGACAACAGCTGAAGTATGGATGACATTAGAGAATTATTTTGGCACTGAATCTAGATTTAGAGTTATGCATTTGAAAAATTCTTTGCAAACCTTAAAGAAAGGAATGATGTCTATAAGAGAATATATGACGAAAATGAAAGAATTAGTAGATGCATTGATAGCAAGTGGATAGAATGTTAGTGAAGAAGAATTGATCAATTATGTAGTAGATGAAACAGGTCCTGATTTTGATCTAGTTGTAGTTTACATCACTTCAAAGTTAGATTCAAATACTGAGTCTATAAGTTTAACTGAAGCTAGATTTTTGTTACAAAAATATGAACAGAGATTAAATAAAAATGTTGTAATAAATTTAGATGTGCATAGTATTATGGCTCATTTAGCTTCACAAATTGGAAAATTTTATAGTAATAATATGAAAGGTAGAGTCGTAAGTGTACAAGAAAGCTTATCAAATCAAAATGTAGATAGATCATATTCTGGTGGACCAAAAGGAAGAGGAAAAATGTTCAATAGAAGTATAATTGTATGTCAACTTTGTAATAAAACTGGCCATTCAGCCTTATAGTGTTATCATAGATTTGACATAACATTGCTAGGAAGAGGTCAGTTAGCTTTAGGGCATAATTTGATAAGTGGAAATAATGGTGTTAAAACCGAGAGTGTAATTAATAAGATGAATCAAGAGGCTGGTAATTCAGGAAGTCAATATCAAGAAGTGAAAAATGAAGTATTTGAGGATCATGTAGCTCTTACAGATACCACAACACATATTGTTGAAATAACTAATTTGTCTATTGTAATAGCCCAAGGTTAGAATAATCTTTTTAGGCCTTGAATAGGGGTTAGAAGAAAGATTTCTCAGTTAGAAATTTGTTTCAGTGAGATAGGAGGGTAGACTAGTCTTTTGTTGGCTTTATATGCAGCTTGTGGAAGGAGCACGACCGTGCATTCTTGTGTGCACGCCCGTGCATCTTTTTCTCGTCATGCATGCCCGTGCATGCCTGCTGGTATATAAACCAATATTTTTTCTCCGCCCGTTTCAGTTAGCTTTTCCCTTTTCTTTTCTCTCCAGGAAACCCTAGCTTTTTGAGGGAGAGATTAGTCAGCTTTAACAGTCATTCTAGCCAAGATTCAGTCAAGGATAGAGAGATAGAAGATCTTAGCAGCTCCAGGTAAGTATTCCCTTACCTTTTTCCCATTTTCCTTGGGTTTGTGTTTCCTTGGTTAGGTTATTTTAGGGATTGATGCATGTTTGTAGCTTATTAGCAGTGTATATTGCATGCTAGTATGGTTAATTTGATGTGTGGTGAGTTTTAGGTTGAGTTTTGGTGTGATCTTACGGATTTCAACCGTGGGTGTCGAAATAAGGTTGGATGCACAACCGTGCGTTCATTCACGTACGCCCGTGCATTCTGGTGTTGACAAGGTCACAGTCGTGTATGCGAGGCATACACGACCAGCTTTTGAGGGGGGTCATGCCCGTGCGCCTGAGGGTCACGACCGTGCGTGAGCCAAGTGTGAGATTTTAGTTAGAATTTTCAGAGCCTTACACGGTTGGGCTGCACGACCGACACACGGCCTGTACATTTGCATGCACGCCCGTGTGCCTAGCAGAAATAAGAAAAGAAATAAGCAGAATTTCAATAACAAGAAAGAAAAGAAAAGATAAACTATAATCATAAAGAAAAGAGAATTGAAAAGATAACATGCATGAATAACATCATTCAGCATAACATGTTAAACAATGTTTTCAAAAAAAGGGATCAAGTGAACCATTTGTATTAGTTTTCAACATTCAGGGCTCGATATCTGAGTCAATTATTAGGGTGAATTTAAGGGGGCATCTGTGAGATTTCAGCTTTCTAACTTTGATTAGATTGGTTAGACTTCAGCTTACTAGTCCAAGGACTGGTATGGTAGGATATTTCAGCTTACTGATACTTCGCTGGTATGGTTTAGCCTACTTGGTCAGGATATCGAATCCCTGTATTCATCAGTCTGATCAGTATAACAGATATCTTCAGATACAGAGATTTCAGAAACAGTTTTACTCAGTTTTTCAGTGTTTTAGATCTTCAGATCCTAACAACAATTTTCAGAAACATGTTTTTAGTAAACAGACCCAAGGACAAATAGCATGATTTTAGCATACCATGATACATAGTATATGGCATGACAGAACATACAGACAGTAAGGCCAGAATCATGTGAGATAAGAAATAAAAGAAAGATTTAGCTGCACGGTATACGTCAGAAACAAAGAAATAAAAGAATTCAGCTAATCATATCAGAACACAAGAATTAATAAGAAAAGTAGAGGATTAGAAGAAGCTATTTAGGTTATCAGGAACTTAGTTGAGTTCGCCTAGATAGTAGTTAGTTAGTAGCGGCAGCTTAGTCTAGAGCCTACTCGAGGGTAGAGGTAGAAGATGCTTACTGAGTGACTTGTCACTCATTCCCCGTGGTTTCCTTTCTTGTAGGTTGGTGTTTCGGGGAGCTGAGCTTGGAGCACGAGATGACTGGTGTGTGGGATATGGTTTGAGTGGGTTTTCACCTGAGTTTTCAGTTATATATGTATGTATATATGTTTAGTTTCAGCAGATAGCATGTTTGTGGCTCACATGCTTTGTTTTGCTCATGCATTCGGATTACACAGTATCTTTTATGTTTTCATATATTATTATTATTTTATAAACATGAGATATATTTAGGATACTGTACAGTGAGTTAGTTTTCCATCACAGATGTTTAAATCAGCTTCTGCATATTTTCAATAAGTAGTCAGAGTAGTATCTACTGTTATATATTAGACATATATTTATATATAAAAAAAATATAGTCTACAGTAATATATAGCAGGCGGAGTATTACATTTATACATGTTGACATTTTTGTTAAGTCTTTTATAGCTACACCGCAACAGCAGTTGATCCACAGTGGTACATGGATTCTGGAGCTACTGATCATATAGTGGTTGATCTAAGCAAACTCAATGTTAGTAGCAAATACACTAGTAGTCAACATCTTCAAGTTAGCAGTATTGAGTGTTTGTTAATATCTCATATTGGTTCAGTTGATTTATGTACTCTAGTGCCTGGAAAAATGTTACTATTAGATAATGTGTTGTGTATGCCTAATATTACAAAAAATTTATTGAGTGTAGCTAAGTTGACAAGAGAGAATAATGTCTTGATAGAGTTTTATTCACAATATTGTTTGGTGAAAGATATAACAACAAATGTTTTGTTACTTCAAGGGGTGTCGATAAATAGGTGTTCAAAAAGAAATTAAATCCTGATGGAACATTGCAAAAGCATAAGGCTAGACTAGTGGCAAAAGGTTTTCAAAAAGTTCCAAGTGTTGATTTCTTTGAAATTTCAGTCATGTAGTTAAGCATGTTACAGTCAGGATTATGCTTACTTTAGCAGTTACTTTTGGTTAGCAAGTTAAGCAAGTTGGAAGAAAAGGTGTACATGACACAACCTCAAGGGTTTGTAGACAAGGAGAAACCTCAGCATGTTTGCAAGTTACTCAAAGCTCTCTATGGGTTAAAACGGGCTCCAAGAGCCTAGTGTGACAAATTAAAAAGAGCTTTATTGAAAAGAAGATTTGTGAATTTTGTTGCTGATTTTAATGTGTTCATATTGAGGGAGGATAATTTGGTGTTTTTGTTCTTGTATATGTTGATGATATCTTAATCACTAAATCAAGTGATGAGTTTATAGAGCAATTAGTAGTTGATTTAAATGAAGAGTTTGCTTTTAAAGATTGTGGACAATTGCGATATTTCTTAGGGTTAGAAATACAAAGAATAGATAGAGGACTGCACATGAGTCAAATGAAATATGCTAATAAACTGTTAATTAGAACAAATATGCAGAATGCAAATTCTTGTCCTACTCCTATGGTTTTAGGAAATAAATTGTTTATGGGAGATAGTGAAAGGTTTGATAATCCAACATTATATAAAAGTGTAATTGGGGCTTTGCAATATTTAACACTGACCATACTTGATATGGCTTTTGCTATTAATAAACTTAGTCAATTTCTTACAGATTCTACTCAATTGCAATGGTAGACAATTAAAAGGGTTCTCAGATATGTTAAGGGCATACTATCATTAGGACACTGGTTTACACCAGCTACTATGTTGAATCTAGAAGCTTATTCAGATGTTGATTGGGTTGGAAATGTAGGGGACAAGAAATCAACCAGTGTATATTGTGTTTATTTAGATAGGATTTAATTCAATATAGCTCTTGAAACTAGAAGATAGTAGCTTTTTCATCAATAGAATCAGAATATAGGGCATTAAGTCAAGTTGCAATAGAGTTAACTTGGCTGAAAATTTTGTTTGCAGAGCTGAAATTATTAGTTTTTGGAACCACAATCATCTCATGTGATAATATTAGTGTTGGGTCATTGGCTACTAATGCAATTTTTCGTGGGATGACAAAACATATAGAATTGGATGTGCATTATGTTAGGGAATTGGTTGCTACCAAAATAATTCAGGTTTAGTAGATTCTAACAGAACACCAAGTAGCTGATGTGCTAACTAAGTCCATTGCAGGTTCAAAATTTGTGAATTTGCGAGCAAAATTAAGAGTGATTGAAAAACCAGTTAAATCTGTTATTGCAGAATAGTCTGAAGAGATTTGTGATAGAAAGTAGAAGTCAATTATAGCTAAAAATTATTGCTGGAGGGAGGATCAATGTAGTCCTTTAGTCAAGTCTTGCAATGAAATTGCAAAGGCTTAAGGGAGGATGTGAAGGGACTTTACATTGATCCTTGGGTTAATGTTAAGTCCTGATGTGTTGCTCGTGATTTTATTAGAAGTGATGCTAATGGATTGTTTGTGATTGTTAATGGCAAGTTTATTTAATAAAGAAGAAGAATAAACGGCGTCAGTATCTAGTTAATTGATGCGGTGCGTTTTGGAGCTATTAGTTTGAAATAAAGAGTTGAACTTTTGGTAAAGTGTTTTCCTTCTTTTCGATTGTTGTTTGTGTGATGTAGAAGCTTCGGGAGATGGCAAATGCAGTGCTCAATCGTTGCAAATGCACGGGAGTTTTAATCAAGATTAGTTTTCCTGTTAATTTTGAACGGTTCTGATTTGTTTACCATCTGTAATTGTAATTTTCCAGCTCTCAGTTTTCTTGAATTGTTTACAAACCCTTACTGTTTCGAAATAAAGGTATTGAGGTATATTCAGAGAAATTTGTGTGCGGTTATACTTTCTTCTAGTTTCTTCTCACATTGAAATCAGAATATATATATCTGGGTGGGGCGAGGGGGGACTGGGGGCTGAAATGCAACCCTCTGCTGGATTTTCTGGTTAAAAGTAAAGCTATTTGATTAAGTATAACAATATTCTTATAATTATAAGATAAATTTTCCACTATCGAAACATTCAAGTGTTAATATTAATATATGTTAGTTGCTAAAATATTTATATATCTAAATTATCATCCCTTGTAAACTGAAATTTTAGTATTATACTATTTTTTAGATAAAACATATATGTAGCATAATCCTATATTGTGAAGTGTGTAATTTTATTTTCTGATGGATGGTGTCATATCAAAAAGAGAAAGAAAGAAAGAAAGAAAGAAAAGGAGCCGTCCCATATAGATCCCATTTGTGGAGACATGCGCGAGGATGACATAATTAAACTTTCTAAAAGAAGAAAGAACAGATATTATAAATGGAAATCTGATGCGGATTCAACTTTCAATTACAGCACATTCTAATTATGATTTTTTCACAACAGGGATAGGACTCGTCAAAGGTTGAAAATTGAGCATAAAACCTAAATAAATCAATGAAGCAGATGACTGAGGTGGCTTGCCTGGTCCATGCATCCATTACTAAGTGCTTCCTTATTTTTGACCTAAAAAACTGGCACAACCAAGAATTTTGGCCACACAAAATTTGGACACTTCCTTCTAGGGTTGCCACCGGGTGTAATATAGTATGTACTTAGATGTGCATGGCCCATACCTGTAATGGAAATTTTGTTAGTCTTAATATCGTAAAGGGAAAAGATTATTAGCGAAAAATGACATTTTGACAACATAAAACAGTAAACCTTGTTATTCATGGATCATATTTATATATTTTTACATAAAATTCTAGTATCATATGTATCATATGGTACTAACTTCTATATATATATATATTGAAGATATAATTACATTACAACAAATATGATATATAACAATGATTTTTTAGCGATATTTATACAAATATCATTAAAAGTTTGTTTATTATTTTGTACCATCATTTAAATAAATCGTCCTAATAATACTACCTTTTACCATTTTAGCAACTTTTTAAGATGTCGGTATAAGCTTTATAAAAATATTGTTAAGATTCTCATGTTTTGCTTAAATTTGTGGTTTTCTTTTTCAACGCTAAATGTATATCTCACCAATACATGTGGTTATCCCACCATTACTTTTGCAAAGCTGTAAAGAAGAGCTATCACTTGTCAGTTTTTGAAAATGCTTTGGATCATCATCAGCCACGGGCTAACGTTTGCCATCATCTACTATTGACATGTGAAAGGTTTTCGTCATCATCTGTTGACGGCCTTCTATGTTCTCACTGAAGAACAAGTCAATCTTTGGTTAAGGTTTAAAATTTATTTGAGTTGTTTTGTTTGGCAAATTATTGAAATCCAACCGATTAGAGGACTGGTTTGAGTATATTGTTGAAGTGTTTTGACACTGTTGTTTAGTAAATTATTCTGCTATTGGTTTGGATAGTTGGTATGTAATTTGGGCATGAATTAATTTTTTGGTATTATTGAAGTATATTAATGAGTGTAATTTGGGCATGAATTAATTTGATCTGTGTTTTGAAGTGTGTACTTTTGAGTGTGTGATGAATGTGAAATGTGTTTTGGGTTATGGCATGGCATGAATTCGTTTTCTGTTACAAAAGCATTGCCATCACCAAGATTAGGTCCTTATTGAGGTACTCACCCGTACATTGTTGTGGCCCTATACTATACAAACTGAAGTTACAGGCTCTTCTGCTCTGCATAATAGGATTAGAGATTGGCAGATTAGAAAGTGGCCCTCTACTATGCAAACTCAAGCTACAGCCATACCATTGCTAGTCCCAAACAACTTTCATAAACATAAGTAGATGCAAAACTGGTCATGCAATCCTTCCCCCTGCGACTAGCAGATTACCAATGTCCGGGCTCAAAACGGAATAGCCATTAACTAACAAGAACTGTCAAAATTATTATTATATAGAATTCTGAATGAGAAGAGATAAATTGAAGCATAAAGAGTATCCACAAATAAAGCCATACCCTATTTGTTTTAATCCATTTTTAATTAATTCAGATCAATCCAACACTGCCAACACATTCTGAATGCAACAGAAGTCTACAAATGATAAGACTGCCACACAAATCTGAATATTATTGGCCACTTATAAGAGACACTAGACCCTAGAATGTACCATAAAACTCTCTAATGCATGCTTTTATCACAGCAGGAATCATATTTCAGTAAAATAATACAGCCCTCACATCCACTGAGTTAGTTAGTGAACCATAAAATATGTGTTAAAATCACAAATTTTAAGACATATTTCAGTAAATCAAGACTGCCAACACGTTCTGAATGCTTGCTTTTCTTTCATGGGTAGACATTGTGGTTTTCCATGGTAATGATAGAACCACAATTGTTTTGAATTACCAGTTCTTTGGTCAATTCTATGTGTCATTCTTATCTTCAATAACTAATTTTATTATACATAATTAGGCAAGCTTATAATTATTGATTCTTCAAATCTCTATGATTTTGACATTAAAATTAGGTCAAAATTAACTTATGTTCAAGAATTGGGGAAGCTTACAGTTTTTTGGTCACATTAACCTATAAATGTCTATCAAGATCTTGTAAGTTAGCAAATTCAAGCAGCCAACAATTAAATACATAAGACAATGGCTCTCTAATTAGCAAAGTTTAATTGATTTTTATTTAATTTATAACATAAACCTTCATTTAAAATAGGATTGAATTTGATCTAAATTATTCGAATTCAAATCGATCAAAGATGAGTTTATATGAAGAATTGAATTCATTTTTATAAAACAAATAAAGTTTAAATGAATTGAATGTTTGATTTTTGATTGGCTCTTATTGAATCAAATATTAAATTATTTTCAAATCAAATTTAAATCTCAACTCATTAATCAACATAACTTTTTTAAATACAAACCAATCTTGCATTTGGTTTTATTCGAAATCAACTCAAGACAAGTATATACACCTCAATTTTGTATTATTTGGTACCTACGTGAGTAGTTCCCATGGAGTATGAGTAACAATTTTTTTCCTTTTTACTTTGAGTTTTTTATGATATTTGTTCGAGATATGCTCGTCATTTCTTGATATATAATTTAAACCTCACATGAAACAGTACACGTACAATCATTTAAAATTTTATACAACTAATCATATTTAATATAGATATGTTTTCGAAGTCCATAAAACTTTGGATTCGAGCCTCTGTACACACCCACTTATTTTGTAAACCATAAACATAATATTTTTTTTTTATCTCATTGATTCAGTTACTGCACCAATTGATAAAGATGGAAAGTGCATAAATGAATGATAAATTGACATAAAGAAAGAAAATAAAAAGGGAAGAAAGCGGAGGCCAAGAAAACGGAGCCACAACAATAAAGTAATTAATACAAACAAGCTGATTGTTGTTCCTGGCAACTTTGACCCAACCATATTAGGGGAATTAAGGAGAGAGTAAAGTCCAGTAACCAAAGTCTTTCTCATAGGACGAGACATGGGTTATGCAACTTTATAATTTGAAAACTACTACTACCTTTTAATAAATTTTTAAGAAAACCAAAGAAAACACAAATCCAGATGAAAGTTTGGCAAAATAAGTTTATATATTCACCTTTCAATTGGAAGCATAAAATAGAAACTCCTACTCCCTGAAACAACTGAGCAATAGAAAATAAAAAAATAACTTGGTTTTAAATTTGATCTCAGGCTTTCAATCTTTTAGCAAGAGAGAACAATCGAGGATATACCTAATAAAATTAGCTCATAATTGTGGTTTCAGAGATAAATAACCCGAGCCATAGTTTGAGGGAAAAGAAAGTTTTCAGAACTAGAGAATTGATCAAAATTTGACACGGGACAAAGTTGAAACTTCAAATACTCTTCAATAGTTTCAACTCGGTCTTATTTTCATGCTTTGCATTATAAATCTGATACTTTGCAAAGTATTTTGGACAAGGCCAAATACCAAAGTTTCAAAAGAGTATGTTCATAAATTCTAAATCCATCACCCGAACGGTTGCTAATGAATAAGCTAATATGAAGGAAAATAATCGGAAAGCATCTATTTGATTTACAGTTGGAGAAAGTACTTGGCGAACCACAACATAATCATCAACCGATAGACTCAGCTCCCCATCTGCTTGAGCATCAAATGGATGAACAAGAGAACAGCCTAAGCAAACACACTGTAGATGAAAACCTGGCAACAGTACTAACAACATCTGCAAAAATAAAAAATAATACAAAAAAAAAATTACTAATCAACCAAGAAAAGAATTGGTTATGAAATATATTTGTACTGCGGAGCCATCTAGAACAATTTCTATCTTCAATATTCAAGACCAGGCACTATTATAATGGTAGCAAATGCAACAGTAAAATAACTTGGGCCAATGATAATCAAGCTTAATAAAAAGCCAATTTACATCTCCAAAGTGGAAAAGAGAACACAATTTTAAAAAAAAGTTTATGCGGAATCAATTACTTAATTCTGCTCATGATAGCTAAAAAAAATCCCGCATTCCTCATCATGAAACCTGAAAATATACAGTAAAAGATGTTCAAATACAGTAGTGTCTTACTTTTGCAATGAAGTAATCGTTATTCTGATTACATGAAAGTGTCTATCAGATCCATCCCACTCAATATTTTGATTTGCAAGTTGTGAACTTACATCCATTTGCATGGTGACAGATTGTGATGAAGACTCATCTGATTGCTCCTTTACAATCATCTAATTCCAATGGTAAGCACATCCATGTCAAGCCATCACCTTTCCAGTATAACAGTAACAACAATGGTTGAGCAATCTTATTAGCACAAGAAATATATGGATACGAACCTCAGCATATAGCTTCTCCAAACTAGCAATGAACGTTGGTGATAATTTCTCTCTGCATTGACCTATAGAGGCCCAAGGATTATAAAACAATTAGAACCATTTTTCTGAAAAAAAAGAAGAAAAAAGAAATAATAAATGAAGTACGTGGCCCAAAATGACAAAAGCATACCCAATAGACATAACAAACCTCTAGCATGAATAAATACTAAAATTGCCAAGGCTTAGGTTGAATGGTATAATCCTTAGTTTCCAACCAAGAGGTTAGAGAATTCAAATCCCCTTGGGGTTTGTTAGAGCTTGGCCAATCTTTTTGGGCCCTTATCAATTTAGCATAAGCTTTCACCTAAGTGTTTTTTTATAGAATCAAAATCAAGTTGACAAATTATTATTTGATAGGATAACCAAATTGAAATCTAGTCTGGTTCTGTCGTCTAGGTTAAACTTATTGAATCAATTGAAAGATATTAAGTTCACTTACGAGAAGATACATAAAAAAGTTATGGGGGGTTAAACCAAAAACACAGAAAAAAAAATATTTATTTTCAATTACCTTATTATCAGTAATTGGTAGTACCACTTAATAAGAAATAACTTTGATGTGATGCATATAGAGAAGAATGTTTATAACAATAACAATGTAGTGAACACAATTTTAAATATTGATAAAAAGTTGAAGGATAACATTAATGCTCATCGTAACTTGTAAGATATGAATATAAGAAAAGAGTTATAGCCTCAATAGTTGGATTTAAGAAAAACCTATTTGCCTCTTGCATGCTATACTATTGCACTTCTTTCGCTTGCATTATAAGGTATATTGCTTGTTAAAGTTAGTTTGACTTTGATTAAACTATCTAATTTTTTTCGGGCTTTATGTGCTAAGTCCCTTCGGATTCATGATCTTGAGCAACTTGAAGTGAAGATTGTGTTAATGCTTTGCAAGATGAAAAAGATATTACCATTAATATTTTTCACATTAACGGTGCATTTGGTTGTTCATTTGGCAGTAAAAGTTAGACTCGTTAGGCTAGTGCATTACCAATAGATGTATCCAATCAAAAAGTAATTAACGCAAATAAATGAACTTTTTATTCTACTAATACAAATAATCTAACAAGTTGTCATTCTTTAGGTTAGTATGTACTTTTAAATTAAACATCCATAATAAAGCGCATCTAGAGGGTTCGATAGCTAAATCATACCTTGCTATAGAGTGTTTGACATTTTGCTCTCAATACCTAGATGATGACAAATCAAGTCAGAGTAAAAAAAATATTGGCAATGAAACAAAGTCATAATCAGTTTTATTACTAGATGTTAGACAACCATATGGCAATGTTGAAGGTTTTATGATGGATGAAAAAATGTAGGTACAAGTACAACGTTATGTCCTTTTCAATTATGATTCACATGTAGTTCATAGTTGCATAGAGTAAGTAACGAATGATTAACATATTCATATACATAATATTACTATGTAATGAAATTTGAGTAATATGTTCATAAATTGCAAAGATAGTTATCAAAAGACTTTATCGTCGACAACATCTAACTCAACATGAGGTAGACGACTTATATAGAGAATGTTTTTATGAATGGTTCAAAGAAAGGGTATAAAGCTTAATGTTAATGATATATATAAATATTCACATATATTTATAGTAAGACATTAAATTTGTGTTATTTTTGTTGAATTTAGGTTAAAGATTTGGACATTATCGATGATGGGTGTAACAGTTCTAAAATTAGAGTCTTGGCTTATAGTCCAAACTATACAACAAAAAGGCTTAAAGCTTTTGATCTATATAATAGATATAGATTTTAGACAAAAGAATATGAAAAAGACGTGAATATGCAAAATTGTGGAGTTATGATAGTTGCAAAAACTCAAAGTTAAGCAAGTACTTATGATTCAAGATTGGTGTTAGGTGATATGGTTTATTAAAGTGCATTCACTAATATTATTGAGCTCAACTATTATGATGAATTTAAGATTATGTTATTTATATGTGACTAGGTTGATGTTACTCATGGTAAAAGGCATGATGTACAATGATTCACACTAATAAGTTTTTCTTACCTAATTCACAATAGTAATCATATATTTGATAAACCTTTTGTGTTTCCATCTCAAACTCAACAAGTTATATTTGTCCAAGATTAAAGAGATTAAGAGTGGTGTAGGACCCGCCGCCCCGAGTACCCCTACTGCTGAACAATAAATCTCTTTCTATTAATAAACTGAAAATTGGGTACCCGAGACGAGAATCCTATGGAAAAGAAACCCTACTGCTACTACTGTACATAAGCGGAAGCTGAAACTGAAACAAATATACAATGAGCCCATACTAGCTTTCCATATATGCAACTATTCTTTACACTGTTCTGAAAATATACATCATATACATGACCTCACAGGTCCAAACTGAAAATAAAATACAACTGATCTCTAGTGTGTGGGGTCCCCTCTCGCAAGCCTCGGCCCACCCGCTCCTCGCCAGCAGCAAAACCTGAAAAGGAAGAAAGAAGGAAAGGGATGAGTGATAAAGATCACCCAGTAAGCATTCCTTACTTCCCCCGCCCAAACAAGCGACAAACACACACACAAGCACACACTGAAACTTGGCCTCGGCCCTATCCATACATCTAGTCGCTTGCTGGCGCTGAAACTGCTGATTCTGGATTAACTGTTATCTGATTACTGATTTCTGATTATCTGATTAGTCATGCCAATATGTATATGTAATGACATGCTGAGCTGGAAACTGAAAATGACTGATGATGCATGCATCTGAATCTATAACTGTACCCGAAGGTACTACTGTGCTGATCAGGCTGATGAACACAGGGATTCGGCATCCTGGCCAAGTGGGCTGAACATTCTAGCTACTGGCTAGAAAGCTGAATACTGAATACTGAAATACTGCTGCTAAGCTGACTGACTGGTGTCAGAAAGCTGGGTCCCACAGATGCCCCCTCGAGTTCACCCTAAACTGAAACCCATACATTGGGTTCTGTCTGCTGAAATCTACTGAATTCGAATCCCTGGATCCTCATTCAGGCTACATGTTGTGTCATGCTATGCATATGCTACATTATTATCTGAATTCGCTGTTATCTGATGTCATTTAGGCCTTGGATGGATTACCAAACCTTTAATCATTCATTTCTGCTCATTTTCTGGAAAAACTGGCGGACGCACGGGCGTGTGGGCCAAGCACACGGTCGTGCAGGAGAGACACACGGTCGTGCCAAACAAAGCACACGGGCGTGTGCCCAGACACACGGGACCGTGCCCCGCTCGTGTGTCTGGCCGTGCTCTCCTCTGGAATCGCTGCGTATTTCTACTGAAGAAGCTGGCACACGGCCGTGTCCCTCAGGACACACGGTCATGCCCACTGCAAATCTGGCCGTGTGCACTTCGTGCACACGGGCGTGCCCTTGCAGAAACCAGGGCATACGGGCGTGCGTCTGCGGGCACACGGGCGTGTGTCCGGTTCTGCAACACGAGCACCCACCTGGAACATGCAGGAAACCCATCCAAACACACACAATCCTCAACCGAACTGAAATTAACTGGAAACATGCATTCAAGGCACTTCCATATACACATAACATGCATCAATTTCATCATCCATCTATCTATACTGAATCCACCATGAAAATCTATATTTCTCTCACTAACACACACAAGCAAAACAAGCATGCATTTTGGGTGGAAAATAAGCATCTCAATCAACATATAATCATCATCTCATCATCATATACACATACAAGCATAGCATCTCAACTGGAAATGGAAACACACGTTTCCAATCATTATCAATCAAGCTGGGAAACTGAAAGAGAGAGTAAGAAACACTTACCTCTCGCTATGGCTGCTGGAAACTATCTCTCAAGCTAATCTCTGATCTCTCTAACTAGATTGAGAGCTGTTGGAAGCTGAAAATCTGATCTAGGGCTGGGAGCTGCTGAAAACAAGAGAAACTGAGCTGAAAAAGGGAAACTGCGGGTGAGAAATCTAATAAATCTCCCGTCTCTCTCTCCTACTACCCACTTGCACGGGCGTGCAGGGCACTGTGCACGGGAGTGCACCAGGGAAAATGAATAAAAATCTATTTCCCGCGCTCCGCATGATTAAAACCTCCCTAAAGGCATCATACAAAGGCCACTCAGCTCTAAAAAACTACCATCTCACCCCTGAATTCTTCAAGACCCCCACCCTATTCCTGGTTATATTTCTAACCCCAGAACTCTATCCCTAAGGGCTTTTCTAGAAAAACCTGGGATGCTACATACCTCCCCCCTTAAAGAATTCTGACCCCGGAATTACCTGACTAACTCTGGAAATCTACCCCTGATCACAGACTCTACCTCTCAAGTGACTTCTCCCACACACTGGCTGAGCAACGAAAGCTCTTCTGAAGCTGGTCTGCGAGACTCTTGTCTCTCTTACTGCTGGTCTTGTCATCCGGCTTAACTTATCAACCCCTTGGCTTCCACGCTTCCGCTGCGCACTCTGATTCTCTGAGCTTGAACTCTGTTGCTCTTTCACTGTTGTCATCCGGCTGTGGCTATATGCTCCAGGCAAATATCCTTTACTTTTGTCTTAAAAGCTCCCTGATCATTCCTCATTATGTCATCCTCTGTCACTTGAACACCAGTAACACTATCTGAGGGGATGACTCAAATCTCCCTCTGGGTCTGACATTCACAACCTGTGTCTCTGGGCTCTGTCAACTCACCCCATGACTCCTATCTGGCATCTCTGCTATGATACTCCTACTGGCCACACTAGGGTCAACCCCTAATCTCTCCATTACACTCCAAACTATAAAGCTCTGTGTGTGACCCCACAATCAATCCAAAACAAAAAGGAGTATCAAGGTAAAGTCACTGACCAGTCTCTGTATAGGGGATGGTCTCTGTCTGCTCCTGACGGATAGCATAACTCAAACTCTGCCTCCGCCTCCTCCTGAAGTGCCAGTACCTCCTCCAAGTGCTCCACCACCGGGCCTGGGGACATCTGCTCCACCTCTCTCTGCACTAACTCTATCTCTGGGTGGATCTCTCCTACCTCTGAACTGTCTGGCACCACCTCTGCTAGGTCCAACTCTGGCTCCCTCTCTGGCTGGGCACAAGTAACATACAATCTGGTCAGCCAAACACTCTCCTGAATGTTGCCTGCCACATCGGGGACACCATGGCAACTGGGGCTCAAATCTCTGTCTCTGAAAATCACTGGCTACTCCCTCGGCTAACATAGGTCTCTTGCCTCTGTCTCTATCCTCTGCTATCTGCTCTCTATCAACCTCGCTGGTCATAGCACTCATCCTCTGAAGACCTGCCTCGGATCTGAGCGCTCTCCCCAAAGCATCACTGAACTGCTGGGGAGAATACGGTCCAGTCAGAACATCCTTGGCTATCTCAGGGTGTAAACCGTGGATGAACTTCTGAACTCTACCCATCTCAGTTCCCGCCAAACCAGGGACAAACCTCGCCAAGGCATTAAACCTGGTGGCGTATTCCTTCACTGAACTGGGCCCCTGAACCAAATCAATAAACTCCTGGGCCTTTGCATACATCATCTCTGAGCCCCGGTACTCGACGTCAAACAACCGCCTGAACTCTGCCCAGGTCATCTGCTCCACATTGGCGGAAGCCTTAA